>PDGT01000014.1:1079889-1193355 GCA_003671415.1 Megathymus violae
GGTTATTTTCGTTTTGATGAATTAGAAAAGTCAGTGCCAAGAATGGGCTTTCTCTTTTATTTCAGATTATTCAGAACTCGTCGCAACGGTTGTTTCATAACGTTTTTCATATTGAAAAGGCTAATGAATAGAATTTTTATTTCATTCGTCGAAAATGTACGAAAGAAGTAGAGAATATTACAGGCTATGCCGCACCCCGCGGGGTAGAACAGCCTGTGTGTTCACAAATGGGGTGTAACAATGAGAGTTAAATTTAATAATAATATCTAAGGCCTCATTTACACCGATGTAGTAAAAAGAGAATATATTTGTAGAAATAATAATAATAATACTTTATTTCTCATCACAAACAGCCTTGCAAAAAAGTAATTCGATTGGTACTTAGTTATTTTTAATAACGTTTGTAGGATCTGGCGCTTCAGCTAGGCGTTTAAATACCTGACTCGCGAGACAATAGGCCCCAACCTCTTGTATGTATGTGTATACTTTAATAAACTTACTGAAAAGCAAAACATCAACCAAAAGTTGACCAAAAGTCAACATACCAATGTTGAATACAAAATAATAGTTACATTATTCCGTGTAAAAAATCTATCGTTCATTAGAAATAACTAAAAATAATTCGTATTGAACAAACTTATTCTTAAGTAACTGTACGATGACTTAAACAGGTGTGGTAGGGATATCGTTTTTAATAGGGTGTGACTCCTAATGGCGTAAATCCTAATGGCTAAGCGGGGCAAAATCATCTGTATAATAAATTTGCGTCTATTTCACGGGGTATTACTACTGTTTGGAAAGTATTTTATTTATTTATTTATTTATGATACACAAAACAGAATACAATCAGTACAAACAAACAAAATAATATGATAAAATTAAGAGCTAGATCATATTCCTTAGGTATGTGTACACTTCTTCATCAAGAAATTCTCAAAGCGACAATAAAAGTATAATAACAACAAAAGTATTGAACATTTTTTACTGTTTCGAATTTTGATTTCATTCCATTGAAGGAACGCAATTTTTGTTAATTTGTTCTCGAAATTACCGACTTGCTCCAAATTAACCCGTATATTTAAAAGTAATCGACGCGTTGCGATCATAAAAATTTATTAGTTGACATTCATTTTCATACAAGTAAATTAAGCTAAAATTTTATTAACTTAAGGGTCACTGTTATTTATATATATATGTATCCGCGATGATAAAATGTAACGCCACTTTGAACGTAACGAACACTCGAAGATACAACGATAATACACACGCACCATTAACACAAACATAACTGTATTGAGTGAAGTTAGTCATTTAACCAAGTGGTATACAAAGATATCTTATTATTTGTGATAGTTAAAATGGATTCAATAGATTGGAAGATAAGGATATTTATATAATTCTCATGATCTTTCTGGATTAGTTTTTCAAGTATATAAAAATTTGATTTTTCTTTATTGTATGTGTTTCGTTATTTCTTCAGTTCTCCAAACTTTTTTTAGTTATCGCCCTTCAATTCTGCGACATTAGTGGGCAGCCCACACCCATTTCGGCCTATAGACGCATAGATAATATTTGAATACTAAAGTATTTACTATTCCTAAGGAATAGAGTATTTACTATTCCTTTGACGGACAGTTACGAATCTAATTTTCGAATTTCAAATCGAATCAGGATAATCATAACAAAGACGTCGGATCGGGATCTTCGTTTCTGTAAACCCTTGTGACGCATTGATTAAAATGGCCTTTAATAATATTGAACAGATGGAAAAGTTACGAAACTCCTGATGGACTTTAATCATCGTTATTTCTACACTAATCATTTTTGATACTGCGAACCTTTAAGTGACTGGTATACTTCTTTGTGCATTAAACTGGCAAATGGGCAGACGAGCCTATTTGATGCAATGTTATCACCGGCGTGCATGCTCAACATAACAGTATTAGACATTCTCGTAATACCATAGGTGTCTCCAATGCGTTGTATGTTGTAAATAATCTGCTTCTTGAAGAACATCATGGGTACACCGCTGGTAGAAGTTGACTTATATTTGCGTGGCTGAAAATGACGAGACATGTTACAGTTTACGAACTTCTCATAATTTGATTTGTCGTGTATTATGCAGTGATAACGATTTGGAGATTTACACTGTGAATAATAAAGAACAGGTTGCTACATTATTAAGTGCTTTTTTATCAAAATACCCAGGAGAATAGTAAATTATCACCCGATTTGAAAATATTAACATAACTAAATATAGTTATTGTAAAGGGAAGGGTCGATCATAAAGTTTGCAGAATCCTTTGTGTGAACATTGTCGAAATTTCGGCGCTGGTTGTGTAAGCTGAATACAAAGCAGGTGGTTAGGTGGTTATGAATATATATAGGAAAAAAGGTATTTTGTTACGATAAATACCGAATAATAATACACATACCTATGTGTATACAAAGAAATATGCTTATTACAATAATCACAACGAAATGAGGCAGTTCTACATTATCTGTGATTTCTTTCTAGCAAGTAAGTAAGACTGAAAGGAAAAGCATAAACAGTATTTAAAGACTATAAAATAGAAAAGTGAGAGAGAAATGAAAGAAAAATATAAGACTAAAGAACTTGTTTTATTTACAGTAAATTAAGCGCTATGTACAAAGGGTTTTAGGTTTTTACTTCACCCTTATAAAACGTTACAATATTGTTCCGGTTGTTATTTTTTGGGATATTTGTGGGGTGACATGTAGGATAGAAGGAAAGGGTTGAGCGGACCGATGGACGGACAAATAGGGCTTAGCAATTGGGGTCCATTTAATATGGAACACTGAAAATCGGTCGTAGAGCTCCAAGCATCTGAGTAATATTATTTTTAGTTGTACTACTTTCAACTTTGCAAATATTTTTGTAACTTGTTAGGAGCTTAAAGTATTTCTGCCCTCAAAAGAAGTAACATACCAATTCATAGCAATTAATACCAGTAAAAACCGCTTAACGAACATTCGATTTACTACAAGTTTAAGATAGACTTATTTAAATTTTTTAAGAATGTCATAAAAGCACACAATAAGAGGGTGTAAGGGTAAGTTAACGGGCAACGTATCAATGACTGCCATGTTGCTCCAGATATGCCGGTGGCAGTGATCATTTTCACGTGTCCGATCTACATTGTGGCTAACGTCATTTTTATTTTAACAAATTATACCAATAATTTTTTTACTGAAATAAAGTTATATGTCGAAATATAGCGTTTTTATATTTTACTATTGCTATTTCTATTCAGTGGCGAACTGTATTCCAGTTGGCAGTGAACATTCAGCCGAGCGAGGAATCCCAGGTTCAATTCTCGGGCCAACATCTCGCAACAACAACTTTACTTTTAATAATACTTTACTTTAGAATTACGTTATTAATTAACAAAACGAATAATAGTCTTATCTGTCATGACGGTTGCGGTATAGAATGATTTTGAATTATTATAAAAGGATATTATGTCAGGTTAATGCAAACATAACGTACTATCACTGCGATTTAGAAACTGCTTTTACCTGTACAGCGACAGCTTGTGGGTTTGTAAAAAAATATATCACACACTGCAATGATATGACGTCTTGTAAAGCAGAAGCTGAACACACCTGTACAACTTTCAAACGTCCCGTAGTCCATTTTTGATAATCACAGCAGCCTAATGTTTTTCCGAGATAAATGTATCCTATGTCCATTTCCAAGTAATAAGCTATCTAATCTAGCAAATCTGTTCAGCGCATTTTGCAATGTTCAACAAACGACAAAAAACTCACAAAATTCGCAGTCTCTATCATATTATCTATATAAGAAGTTGAAAATTTTATTAGTCTGGTCCATGTCCATTTAATTATCCGTTATGCACTGAGAAATAAACGGTTTACCAGCTTGCGAAATACAAACACTTGAAACAGTTTTTAACTTAAACTGACCTGTTAAGTACTGGATTACGTTCCCGGAGAGTTAACTTTTTAATTAAATTAAATTGCAATGTATACGTGGCTGCAGAGAGATGATAGTCTTTCATAGCCCGTATAAAAGAACAAATAATAATGCTCATTTTATTTTACGTTAGGAAATTACGGCTGTATTTTTTAATTCCTTGGTTCTGTTTGAGTCTTATATTTTTATTAGGTCATAAATTAACTTAGAAATTTTATTACGATTTGTCTTTTTCGTCTCAATTTTGAACATATTTTATTTCCTAATTATGTAAAGAGTATTTATGAAAAGAAATAATGTAAATCAGGGATGTTATGGAGCTCCGTAATATTAACCGAAACTATCGGATATACAGATAAACATATATCTGAAATCGTAACCGCATCCGATAAAAAAGTTTCCGATAATTTCGGATAGGGGCAAACTGGCCGTATTGGGGCGGCCTAGAATACTCCCCCCAATCCCATGCTAGCAAAACAGGGTGACGTAAGAGGCGACAGAAGCCAGCCTACTTGGTGGTAGGGCTTCGCGTAAAGATTATATTATCAGTATTATTATTAACTCGACTCGTCGTGTTCCGGCTGGGGGCTTGAGAGCCAGTTCTATCTTTCTTACCTTCTACTAATTTCCTTGGTGACAGCGCATCAGTGATACCAATGGCCAATGTGACCACTTACCATCAGGTGGCTCGTCTGCTCATTTGTTGGCTATTAAAATAAAAAATAAAAAAAGACTAAATAAAGCATGTTATGACTAGTTTACGTCAACCGAGCCGTTACATTAGCCGCGTCGTTCCCATTTTAGACAGTTTTTATTATTTGTTTTTTCTGTGATTATAATACCACATCATACCAAAGTCCAACTTCGTAAATACATTGTATATTATTTTCCAAGTCGCAAATCATCTAACATCCTTAACCTAAATTATCGGAAACAATCGGGTAATCCGCAATAATTTCATATCCGTAACCGTAACCGAAACCGGTGAAATATTTTTCATATATCCGTATCTATATCCGAATCCGAAATTTAATATCCGTAACAACCCTATAATAAATTAGAATCACTTATACGCCAACGAAATTGATCGAACCGTGATTAGTGGCCCACTGCAGGGCGTGGCTCTCTTGTCATAATTGAGTGAACCTGGACAGTTGTTCACTCGCTATAACGTCGAAAGCTTTTAACATCGTAATTCGACAAAATTTACTGTCTGCAGTCGAATAAAACATTAAGGGACGACGGTATCAATCATGTAACATCTGGTCGCACTCGCATTTCTTCAATTACTTGATCGTTTACGATTGGTGAAAGCCTTAAAGATTAGCAGGCTGGATTCTATCGACCATCTTGTTTTGGATCATCCCATCCAATTTCTTTATTGCTTTTATCCTATACTCTCCTATACGATGATCTAAAAATGAAAAAATTAGATTCACAAAAAACAACCGGACCCGAAATATTTTTACTCGTATTTATAAGGCGTTTTATAAATATATCATGTTTGCTCCATACACTTAAACCTTCCTAGTGAATTATTTTATCTGTTGCTACAAATCTAATGAAAATAAATGCATTAGTTTTGAAATTATCGAGTTCAGACGGACAGAGATTTGTTTTATACCTACTATGTAATGATATAAAAATATATGCAGTCGTATTTTTTACTGGTGAAGAGTACTCGTTTTAAGTAATTACATACAAGTGATAAACTATTGACTGCAGTTATTTAAATTAGTTTAACTGCTTTCACTTTAAAATAATGAAGGTCGAGAGGTGGAGGTGAGACGGTTTAGTGGAGGCATATTATTTAAATTAGGGTGCTTGAATACCAAATTGGGTGTTTTTGAAATAACAAAAGGCTTTGAAGCATATTCGTCTACGTAAATCACAACGCCAACAAATTTTAAGTGAGTGGGCAGAATTTTTCAGTTATGGTTGGCTGGCTCCAGTGTTATTTGTCGTCTTCGTATTAGTCTAACAAAGGAGCGAACTAAATTTGATGTCTTCGTAAAACCTTCACGTATTACTTTACTTGCTTTGAAGTAATTCTGAGTGGTTCTGTGCGTACAAAGTTTTTAGTCGATAGATAGATAGATGCAGAATTTACAATTCACTGCAACTAATAGAGATTCACTGCAGACCACGGTTGCTTTCTGTTTGTTAAGAAAGCTTGGAGAGGTGACGAGGGTATATCCAGTCTTACTTTCAAGCCAAACAATTTGGTTTGAAACGCACTTACCGTCTACTGAAGGTCCTACTTATTTCAAGTGTGGGTTGTGCTTTGACGGTGACGAATTTCGGCTACGATATTGGAGAATTCATTAATCAGCGGGTTTATCATATAGTCATTTGCCAGATATTAAATTAAATAATATAGTTAAGTGATTTTAAATCAAGGAGAAACTTTCTCTATTTGTGTCTACAAGTAAAACTTTCTGTATTTGTCTTTACAAATAGATTTTGAGATACTCCCGGTTTGGAGTGAGATGGAGCTCATAAAAATGTATGATTGTATGCAATTCTTTAAAATAGCTTTAAGGAGTTTTTCAAAATGGCTTTATAGAGTTCTTCAAAAATAGTTATGTGAGGTTCTTCAAAATAGCTGTATAGGGGGTCCTTCAAAATGGCTTTATGGAGTTTTTAAGTATATATTAGTGGATAGTGTTTTGAAAAAGTTCTAAAAAAATTAATGATAATTATACTATTTGTCCAGAGACGACTCGACGGTAAGCACTAAAACTATCAAATAACCGAATGACGTTGTCTTCGAACTTCAGGCTATAAAAAAGATTTTCTTTACAAACAAATAAAAGTGGTATACGAATAGCGTCGACAAAAACAATATTACGGAGACGCGCAGTAAAAGATCATTTCACGCAAGATTCTCGAGCTTCTATTGAAAAAGTTTTATGGGACAACTTTCTTTTTCCCTGTCATAAGATTCGGACGTTTAATATCGTACGAATAAATTGATATTAATAACGTGAATATTTGTTTGATATGTAGAATGTTTCCATACATTTCCATTATTTTAACTATAGTCAAATTTTGTTAATATAGTTGGTTTATTTAATAGTTATCCTGAAATAAATCATCCATCATCCATCATCCATCCATCAGCCTTTGGAGGTCCACTGCTGGACATAGGCCTCCCCTAACTTGCGCCACTCTGACCGGTCCTGTGCCTTCTGAATCCAGCAGATGCCCGCTGTCTTCTTCAGGTCGTCAGTCCACCTGGTCGGGGGGCGGCCTATGCTCCTTTTTCCGAGACGTGGGCGCCATTCGAGGACCTTTCTTCCCCAACGGTTATCGGTTCCTCGAACTATGTGCCCAGCCCATTGCCACTTCAGCCGGCTAATTCACTGAGCTATGTCGGTCACCCTCGTTCGTCTACGGATTTCAAGGTTTCTTATTCGATCGCGTAGAGAAATACCGAGCATAGCTCGTTCCATAGCCCGCTGGGCGACTCTGAGCTTATGCATTAGGCCAATAGTGAAGCACCACGTCTCGGATCCATATGTTATCACTGGCAACACACACTGCTCGAACACCTTCGACTTCAGGCACTGAGGTAACTTTTTGGACGACAAGATATGACGTAGTTTCCCGAACGCAGCCCATCCGAGTTGGATTCTACGAGTGACTTCTTTCTCGAAGTAAATAAATAAATATATATATATATAAATATATATATATATATGTAACGTGAAGTAAGTTGCTTAAAATAAACTTGTGTTTCAGCAGGGTCGTGTGACTGGCTATGATTATAAATGAGGCGTTTCAATTCAACTTTCGAGGGCAGCCATGTATATGGACCGATTCAAAGAATACTTCAGGTTCTACAGATGTTTATGGGTTGCAATGGACACTTATTACTAATTGGAATTGTGTGCTACTTTCACATCTATTAACAAATTTCAAGGGTAAAATCAACTATTGAGCGGTTTTTCGCCACAAAATAGTTAAGCAATCTCTTCACAAATAGACAAGGACAATACAGTTCAGTCTTCTCCTATTTTGGACCCCATTTTTTTCTATATTTTGTTTTTCCCTAACGACGAGTTTAAATGACAATATTTAACCGATTTTTGTAATTATTGATATTACGTTGGTCTGACTCATCTGTTATTGACTTCTGCAAAGAGTTAACTAGCCGAGGCTTCAATTATTCGCGCTATCGTACTCTCTACGTGACCAACTTTTCACGTAACACAAAATGTCGCCTCCATTCAGTAGGTTCCGGTTCTATAATCCTTTTGGATATTCATGTGTTGTTTGTTCACCTCGATTCCCTGGCTAATAATTTTATATTGACATTAAATTGGACTATTTATCAACGCTATTTAATATAAGCAACAATAGTGATTCGAACGTCGCTGTACCACTTTTTAATACGCTTTTATTAGCTCGGGTTGTATCTATGTATGTATGTATGTAACGGAATCTTTGAGCTTAATTTTCACTGGTTTCTAAAAGTCTGATCAACTTGAAACTTTGCACACATATCAAGGGCCGATGACAATGCAATAATTTGATAACAGTTTCCCATTATCCTTATTAGGACGGACAAGATTCATAAATTCTTTTTTAGATCCTCTGTAGGAGAGTGAGAAAGATAGAGCTAGCGCGCGATCTGCGCATGCCTGCACTTCCAGTCAGAGTTACTCTTACTGATTTCTGGAGTCTACGACTTACTCTTTCGAACTTGCTCGGGGACGCGGTATTGCTCAACGGGGACCAAAATGTCTTTAGGATAGTTGCATTCTAACCTTGTTTATTCCTTACACATGCGTGGGTACTAATAAGTCTCATAAACGCAAGTTACTCTATTTAATATTCATATAAGATGTTATATAATAACCGTGATTTATAAAAGCTTCTTATTAATTACAATAAAATAATCAGAACATAAATTTTGAAATTATTTTACAGAACAAAATTCGACAAGTAAATAAGATATTAATCGTGATCAAAATCTTTTAATTAATAATTTTATTGATAAAAGTACAATCAACGAAAATGAATTAAAATAAATAATAGTTTAAAAAAACTAAAAAAAACACGCTTTTATTGCTAATTGAACTAAAAACTGGAAAATAAATAATAGTTTAAAAAAACTAAAAAAACACGCTTTTATTGCTAATTGAACTAAAAAGTAGAAAATAATTTTTAATTACAAAGAGTCTTTATTACAGTAGTAGAAGGTCGGACAATCAATCATAATTAATTACCTCAAATAAACATTATAATAAAATTTAAGTTATTAACAAAATAATTCAAATCAAAGTAAAAAGCGTGGGGTGCATTTTACTTCATTTTTATAACTTTTCTCTCATAGATAGTTGCCAATAGAATGATTGTGTCATATTTATTATATCGAGCACCCCACGCTTTTTACTTTGATTTGAATTATTTTGTTAATAACTTAAATTTTATTATTTTTTTATTATTTTTTTAATTCTGTACGTATGAAATATTAATTATTATCGCTTCTGTGTCGAAAAACATTGTGACAAAACCTATATACTCGTAACTGAGAGTTCTACATGACGCTGTCGAGAGTAGCTGAAGTATGTCAGTTCACACTTGGCCAGCACGGTGGAATTAACCCCCGTGTTATGAGAGGAGACAAGACGGTAAAAGTGGCACAGTAGATGTTCTTGTATAGATTGTTTATTTCATCCCTGCACCCGAGGTCGGTGTCAAATTGAGACGAACAGACACAATTAAACATCGCAAATACCAATTTCAGAGTTACGTTCGGAGCATACCCAAAGAAGTGCTGACCGCGGAATATGAGCCAACTGTAGGACCCGAAGTTATATTGCAGCCCCATGACACCGGGTCTAATTTACTTACGGTTCAGGTTAACTAGATTTTGGTTTATTTATTATTTCAAATATGGAATAGAAATAGAAGTGAGTGTGTTTTGATCGCAACTGCGATTTCACCCTCGCCTGGGGCCCGCTACACAACTAGAAAACAAATATTTAGTTGTTACATACATACACGCATGCCCCGACTATAATTTCTCGTAAAATCAACATTGAAATGTTTTATTATTTAACCAGTCGACAAATGACCACCCAGGCACCTTCTCAGTGGTCCCCGCCATGACACAACGCATCACCGACGTGTCGATGACCCCGACCCTATGAACACTAGCCAGACCGGTAAAGAACCCTACCATGATTCAACCCATCGCTTTAAGGTTTGTAGTATTGGAAAGTTTAGACGTTGAACGAAAGCCGACGAAAAAAATATTTGATCAGCGTATTCAACACTCTCTTCCCAGTCGACAAAGAATAACTTTTAATGTATCTCTACTATGTTATTTTAGGCCGCGTTCAATGGTACAACTCCCTGAACTCCTGAACAAAATGTTCAGTAGTAATCCGTCAGCTCGTTTGCTTACTATTAATATGACAGAAGAAACGAAATCGTAACTCGGTATCTACAAACCGAGCGATAGTCGCCCGTGTTCCCGAACGCCGGACGCCGGCCGTTAACGAGACACTTAACTAGAAACATGATTACTCGATTACTCGCCACTCACGGTAATGGATCATGTTGTAACAGTGTTCCATATACATATATATATATGTATTTTCATTACGCAGAGTGCTACGACGCTCGCCGCCATAAAACGTCCTTTATCTAATCCTTAAGCGTTATTCATCCTAGTTGCCGCTTCATTTGGTCGCGTTGAAACATTTGCCATTTTTTTCTTTTTATCTTAATGTCGCCGTGGTCCTATTAGTAGGGTCACTGTCTGTTACGTCAGTGGTTCCGGATTCGGTCTTCGGCTAGGACAGACATTTAAGTAAAAGATAAAGAGAAGATTCTCGGTTCATTGTTTAATGTCACTCCGAAAACAAAGGAGAGTGTTGTATTGTGACTATATACATATATTTCCTGTAGTTTAAATGTAACAGATACTCACTATTTATCCACAGGCAGCTCTTTAGCTCAGCCTACTCCACTACGCTGATCCAATGCAGGTCGGTTTGTATATGATTGCATCATAACAACCGACCTGCATTGGATATTTAATTCATTTTAATCATCCATACATCACTTTACATTGGGTATATTAAAAACATGTTCGTAATGCTGATGTATCATTATTGATTTGTTGCAAAAAAAAGACAATAATTCTTTTGTTTCTTTAGGGTCAGCGGTCAACCGAAGTGTTTCACTTAACTACTGCTATCTTATGTAAACATTAAACGTTATCTAGGAAATACTGGGTTCAAATTATTGGTTGTTCACATCGTTTAAAAGTTGTTACAATTCATAACATGTTGTATGTTGTTCATCGTCTCCATTGTGACGATTTAATTAGGTTATTTCATCAGAATTTTAAAGCTCTAACGGGCCGTGAATTTTCAGAGATAATTGGTATAAGATGCCCTGTCGGATGTTTTTCTGCGAACGTCTGATGCTCGTTACGGCTACTAAGACCTTTAGCATACTGAAATTACCTAAGATAAATGATTCATTCTGAGTATGTAAGTGAAGCTACCTGCTTAAGGGCAAATTTTAATAACCTAATAATTTCAAAATGTATTAATATAAAAATATTAGAGACAGAAAGGAAGTTCAAAACGTTTATTTTGTCTGGGGAAATGAATTTATCAGTCTTATCTTAGTATCTTGATTGAACAAAAAGGAAAGTATATTTTTTAATAATATTTAAATACAACCAGCCATACTTCACTGCTTGAGTAGACTTAACCCCAATACAAATATTCCAATTATTCGTTTACAATTAATTGTTTGTGGTGTATTGCCCTCGGGGGAATGAAGTAGTTATTAAAAATAAATTTCAAGATACTGGTTGATACCTTTGTTATTAATAACTGTAATTTTGCTCGACCTAAGGCTATCAAATTCTATTCATTAATTTTGTAACTCCACCTCTGCAGGGCGCACTTCTTCCACAAGGTCTGTATTTGAGTACGTTCATGAATAATTCCAGTAAAAGAGAACGTTCAATTATCGAATCAAAAAATAATTAATAGGGACGTTAATTAGAGTAGCACGCACGATTGGAAAGTAATCCCTCCCCCTCTTCCTGTAAAAACCCGGTTTCAAAAGGACTTTATTTCATAGCTTGTTAACAAATGTTCAAAAGTAACAAAGCTGTATTGTTTTTTCTTTACAATAAATTGTCTTTGGACGATTCGTGAGTCTATGAATAAGTAATTAAACTATACATTTTATTGTTAATACTACGATTATATTTTACTTACAAACTTCTCGCAAAAGTTTATCAAAGTTTCTAGTTATGATGTCAGAAGACAATTTGGGCTGAAAACTGTTTTTTTAGAAAATAGAGGCGCGTGGAATTTCCAATCCAACTTTGCGCAAGAGACTGAGAATTTACAATGATTGGACATTTATTCATTTCTACCATAAATTAGACGACTTAAAATAAAAGTTGTTAATTTATAAATAGGTATTTATTGGCCCTGGTACATAATCTCTTTTACGACCGTCATCTATCATGTTTTACTACAGTAGACTGAATAAATTCTCGCAGATTAAACTCTAACAAAAGGTGGCTTGATAAAATTTTGTATTTTAACAATAAATCACTTCATTCGTTATATACGATTAAAACTTTTAAACAATGCCTTCGCTTTCGCATACAATCACGTTTTTAACAAATTGTCAAACAGTGGTCACTGATTAATTGCAATCCAAATTGAATATTTATTATCACAGTTGGTTCCCAGGAGACTATGGAATAATAATGTAACTTATGTTATACAATGTTTATTGAGTAGGTAGGTATTTCGTATGTAACGTTGACAATTGCAAACTAATTGATAATGTATTTACCAATGTATACGATTATACATATGCACAGTAAAATCACATATGAAATTGAAATATCCTACTTGACCTTTACCAAATAATTCAAATGATCACCACTACGTAGTTTTAGTATTGAATCATTTTTACTTTTATATTTTACACTCTGCAAGAGCGTAGTTTTTCGTAAGCGCGCTCTACCACGATGCTCCATTGTGGATTAGTGGATCGGTTGGCCAACTCGAGTATCAGAATTTCTTACGTTACCCAACGTTCAGCGACACGACTTACGACTATTCTACCACAGTACACACGGAGGCCAAAAGCTCGTGTGCCATTAACAACGGTACCCTCATCAATATTGAAATTATATAACCGCTTGATACTAGTATTTATTAGAAAATATAAATATCAATGTGCGGTACGGTATGCAACTTTTAATGTATAACGCCATTAAATGTAACTTTTTGTGGTTTTGAATTAAAATAACTAGCAGTAAGCATTTTGTAATGCGATTAAGCAAAACATGGTTTGCGCGGGTATTTTTTTTTATTTAACATGCAAATATCTTTTTTGTAGGGAATTATAAACGATGGCTTTAATGTAGGTAAAGTTTCTTTTTGATCGTACATTTGAAACGTAATATTTTTTTAATCGCGTGTTTGTGTTCATTGTGTTACACGCAAAGCGCCATCTTGTTTAAAAATAATGAAACTAAACCAGAATGTATTAATATTTTAAAATATGAGAAAAACGATTAAAAAAAAGTTAAGTTACATGCGTTCGAGTTTAAGTGACACAAATTACAAGCGATTGTAAGTATTATTCAAATTAATTTTCTTCCTGAAAAATATATTTTGAATCTCTGTAGAAAATTTTAAATTAATCATTCGTAACAGAAGATAAAGCTTACTCTTTTAGGTAATCAATAGTAACAAAACAACTTTTATTATTGTCTGGAAGGAAATACGCGTTCTAGAACAAACTTTACTTATTTTAAGAAGTTCTGAATACTATGGCAAAGAACAAAAAAAAATTGATTTGGAAATAGAACTGACATTTGATGAGTACAAGTAATTTACACCGTATAAATTGTATATTACAATTATTAAATATTAATTTTCTATTGTTTTCGTTTAAAACTGACTAACGACTATCGAACTACCCTCATGCACATCGACACTGAAAACAGGTGTTTATGTCGAACGTCGATCATTTAGCCGAGTATATTTTATATCAGCGCTATCCACTTTTTTGCAACTTGCCACTAGATGGCATTGAAACACATCAACTACCATACTATTTAAATATATATTAAATATTTTGTACAATAATTATTGGCAAAAATTTGCCATAAACGGGTGTACAATTATTTTTTAATGTTTAAATCCATTGCGATTTTGTAGAGTCCGTTAATGAACGAGTTTAGAGTGTTTGTTTTCAATGGCGTTACGTGGACGACACTCCTGATGTACAATGACTGTAATGTTAGATGGTAACTCAATCGGTTATTTTATAATATATTTGTCCATCGTTCATATCACGAGCACGTGCATTTTTTTACTAAACTTACGGTAGCAAGTAAGATAAAACTTCATTAAGCGCAAACAGCCGACGCGGGTGATGCGAGCTAATGCGGCCCCTCTGGGAGATAATATAATTAGGTGTGATCGTAAAATCTCCTTCTTACTGGATATAATTCTGTAAGAATTTAATGTGATTTTCCTTAAATATATAACAATATATGATTTGGGGTTCGTGAAACAACTACACATATGTAGGTGGTTGCTTGTACGCTCACACAAACCTCAATATTATTAAGTTTAAGTTCGGGATGGAAAGTATTCCATCCATCTTTGAGTCTAATTCAACCTGTTCGGGTCGTGTTGCACTCTGCTGAACAACTGGCAAAACTCAGGCGTAAGGTCCATCGTGTAGGAGACCGCCAAAGTCCAGAAATATCGATGGTTTACTTATAAGATGTTAGAATACCTTTGTTTCGGTATGTTCAGGATGTTTCGACATAAGTGTTGGAAAGTCTGTTAAAAGCGAGGTCTTCGCTTTTTGGTTGTTTGATATCCATTTATTGTGATATCCATCCAAAGCAGGTACCATAAGCCCTGTCGATTTGTCGAATATGGGCTTAAAAGATACCTTACAAAAATTACCTAAAATAGCCCCATAGGACCAACCAGAAACGATACGATCAATGAATCCAAATTTAATATACCTACTAATCTTATTTTGTTAGATAATTCAGACGTAATGTTCTTATTGTTTACCCTAACTTAGGATTTTCGAAGTAAGCAAACACTAAACCAGTGAAGTGGAAACCGCTGTTAATTGTTAATTCAATTAGCGCAGAACATCGGGCGTACCAACTTTGGTAATTACACATTATTGTTAGGTAGCAAATTTGCAAGTTTAGCTAAATTTTGTTGCTGGAAAGGTTTTCGATTTCTAATGGTTGTCGGGATGCGGTCCTGCTATTGGGACACTGATAATTTACAAGTTAACATCGAATTTGTTAATTGTAATGATTTTATTAAAAAAAATCCAATAGTACTTTTGAAATCGTAAAAAGTGCATGATCAAATTGAAATGAATTTCGCGAATTTTATTAGGATACATACGTTGGTTTATTTTATTAATATTTCTCACCAATATAAATTAACAAATTTACTTAGAGACCTAGGTAAGAAATTCAAATTTACACCACATAGTTCGAATAAAACATGACTTACCTTCAGATGACTAGTGGTGAAAATCCTTACAAATATAATGTTCCAATAACTATACGTGGTATTTTTCAATTTATCTATCCAGTTAGTAATGATCAAAGTGTGGTTTCACTTACTATATTTGTACTGTCGGGATAACCATTAATAACTACGGTAGGGCCGGATGCGGGGCGCTATACTCAAATTATTGACAAATTTATAAACTGGAACTAGAATAACAACATATGCCAATCCCGCTAGTAACATTATTATAGCAGTAGCAGTGAATCCAATTAATCTCCGAGGTAATAAATGACTTTATTGAATCATATCCATAGCCAATAACTCATTTACCGTGAAGCAAAATAAATATCTGTTCGATAGCATGGAAACATCGAAAAGGCTAAAATCCCCGTCTCTAACGAATGTGGTGAGCGTCACAGGAAAATTCGCGTTGCTATTTTCGGTTCCATGCACCTGATAATTGTTAACTCTTGTCCACTTTTGTTCTCTGTTAGATCGGAAAGGAGTTAAGTATTATTAATATATAAATAGGGCGTATGATCGTGTCTCTTATTGATGCAGAGACTTTCGGTGTAACGATCCTTTCATTGTTGCACGCAAGTCGACATGTACTGCTCGTCATAGCCGGTATATGTTTCCTGTACAACGAACGAGGAATTGGGGTTAAGCCTTAGTATGCAAGTAACTGGGTTCCGTATGTTCTTTATGATCTTTTATCACCTTGGCTGACTATTCTTCTAAATAAACCATGGAATAGTTTTAACGTGTTTACAAGAGTCACTTAAAAAGTATACCCATGTTATAGCCACGAGTTGGTAAGTACCCTATTTTGCAGGGGTACATGAGCTGTATCGGTCACTTTCCATCATCGTCGCGTTCTTTTACCGGCTATCAATATAATAATAATATACAGAGATCTATCTTCTCAATGACATAACAGGATCGTATACCAAATTCAATTTATCTTCAACGAAGCATCAATATAGAATATAGACGTGAAATTGACACTGCCTTAAAACAGAGGATCGATAATCACTTATCGTATCTCCTCACATTTTTCTATACAAATTATGTTTCTGTAGTAGAAGTACAGAAAAATCGTATCAAAACCAATTTTGTCGGAGACCTAATCGCTGATGAACGTAAAATTATCTTTGTTTATATCTTATTTTATAAGATTGTTGTCAAATAAATCAGTCATTTAAAATAATAAATAGATGACGTCCTCAGCACTAGGGTTCCCTGTATTGCAGATGGTAGAGCTTATCAACATTGCAATGAAGAGTTTAATTCATAAATGAGGGTAGTAGCTACTTAAGCAGATAAAACCTACCAACATATCGTTGGGACTAAAAAGACTATACAGAATCCAGGAACTTCACGCCGCTGGTTCGCCACGGATGAAGATGGAGCTAATTAATCACCATCATAATCATGTTCATTCTTAATTCATCATTAATGTCAAGGACGCCTGGAAATAATAGTGTCAAATCCAGTTCCGCACAGGTTTAAACTTTTGTAATTACCATGTGTTGTTTAAAATATGTGTTGAGGAGTTTCTTTCGCCGTTTCTTCTCCTCCATATTAAAGCACCCTTATAGCAGCAATATTAAAGCAAAAAATTACGTTCATAGGTTTATTTACAGAATACCTACATGATTAAATGATTTTGAATTTGAATTTGACATCATCACCCCTTTGTGTTTATTTATTAATAGAATTACATAGGACACATAAAATACAAACAAGTATTCCACGTTACATACATGTACCGATACTGCAATCAGTGCGTTCGTGTGACTGTAGCCAACGTCAAACATTCTCGAGAGAGATGTATTGTTATTGGTAAAGGCATATGAAAAAACAATTTTTGTTCAAGAGACGGATCAATGCTGCACTTACATCGTATTTAACTCATACTTTAACCTAGCATAGCTTAAGCTATTTAGCCCACTGTACAAGACAAGACTCGACCCTCGAACCTGTATCCCAGCCTTGGGCCACGAGGGTATGGTAAAAACATAGAAGCGTAACCGACATATTGCCGTCCGAGAAAACTTACTTAACTAATTCTTTGGCTAATATAATGCAACATAAAACATTTACAAAAATTGATAACCAATTCACCATTTAGATAAGGTTTTGTAAATTTAAAGGATACTTTAACGAAGGTACATAAAGTTCACTTCAAGCAGTCACTTCAGGGTATGCATTTGAATTTTCCATTTAAGACAGGCGTGAAATTGTTCACAATTAGATTGTACGACATAAACTGGCAGTTATGACAATCCTATTTGCATCTAAACCGCCTCGCGCCGACATCCTGAGACCGTTACACATATCGGTTATTATTCGAGAACAATTTATATTCATACGTCTTTAATACCTTCATCACTACGTGCAACAAACCGTATAATTGAAGTATATACTTAGTATGTTTGTGTCTAGAAGAAATTATTCTGGGCGCATTAACACTCTGTCAGTCGGGAAATGGTGATGGTTTTGGCTGTATTGAGGCGGCCTAGAATAACTTGGTTTCAATTATTCAATAACTTCCACTGCTTTAGTTACAGACAATAGTGTCTCCAAATTTGTATGTTTTTTCATACCACTTCAGTTACTAAAACTGCACAGTTTTAATGCGAAATCGACAATGTTTCCCGAAGCGAAGCCAGGGAAAGCAACATTTTTTAAAGTTTAATATCCGTCCGTATAATAAAATCTGTGACGTCGTCTATCGCTACCCTACAAATATACGCTACGTTGCTACGAAGCTACGACGCTGGGGTAAAAGGTTTTCTCGTACATGCGATCCTAATGCGCTCGATTACGGATCGACTCACAAAACTAGGTTACCGTATCAGGATTGATTGGAATCAAAACATGGGGTTTTACAGTGACTTCGATGTATGTATTGTATGTACGCTAGATTGTTTAGCCGTGACCACGATCCATGCACCTAGATCCAAATGTTAGTGTACAATATGTGTACAGTACCGTTGTCGCCCGAACCATAGTGAAATACGTACAGTCGACGATGAATTACATTCAAATTTGTTACATTATGTTGATTTCAGTACTATGAGTTCAGTTTTAATCTATAAAATCATAAAAATGAGATTCTCAGCAGCGCAGATGCTCGCAGACTTAATCGGCGGACTCGATTGGTCGTTTACGCGACGAGAGTGAGTTCGCGTCGGAGAATTCTACATCATGGGCTGAGGCGTCAGGGGACGCGGGTGAGTCTGCCTGTGGTGTTGTTGCGAAGGCCTGGATGACTGCCTTCTCGTCGAGAGGCGCTTTCATGAACGGGGTCAGGACTTCTAGGAGGCGATGGACGAGACCTAACTCGGATGGATTCATCCTCCTAGCAATACCTCCCTGCCGCAGCAGGGAGTGGAGCGAGAAACGAAAAAACGGAATCTAAAAACGAAAATGGAACGAACGAGACTACGAGAACAGTAACTATCCCTAGTGGAAATAGCCACTAACCGTCACCCTGGGAAGGCCCAGTGCAGTGGGATCGGGTCTCCGGTTTCTCTCATTCCGAGAGGACTGAAAAGCGCACCGGGTCAACGCTAGCTGGCTTCGTTGTCACCGTTGGTATCCACCAACTCAAACGCGAAAATACGAAAATTTAGTTGATGCCAACACAAAATGACACTAAAAGGCAACAATTAAGTAGCGGTCGAAACGAGTATCGACGACACAGGAAATGACAGTCGAAAAATGAAGATGACTTACTCGAGAGTATGTCGGGTATCCGTCTGCTACGGGAGCAGAATCGGAAGTGTCTATTGTCACTTAGCTAAACGGATTTTTATTACGCAACGGGTACTCACGATACGTTTTTTTGTTACATCGTGAGTACCCGTTACATAATAAAATGTATAGATTCCACGATGACATTAGTTTAAAATCATAAACGGATTTTTCCTACATCGTGTTATGAATGTGGCTAGTATTCACTTACAGCTTTATTTAAAATGTGCCAGCTACTAACATTCTTGTATTTGAAACGTACCCAGACGGTATACCGATTTTCAACTCTGTTACTTCGATCGCAGTGTGCTGGCGGCGTGTAGAAAAGGAGCGGCGTAATGGAAACAGATGACACTTAATATACGTTTATTACACGTGTGTGTACACGGGTTGGTTGCGTATGATTGACTGTCTTTAATTACGATACAAACATATTAAAATGTCATTATGCATAAAGCATTGTGGTACATACGGCACAACAGTCGCTGCAAGATTGCAGTAGCTAGATAATCAGCTAAGCCGGTCCACCTTCGGTGTTCACCGTTTTTCTTCCACACGTCCCTCATCACTACGACACTAATGACATCTTCACACACTGAAATCAGTTTCCGAGTAACTTTAACGGACGGATCACTGGATTCTACGATTGCGCTCACTTAAAACCAGTCATTGCTGCAACTAGATGTTTTATCAAGTTTTTGATGTTTTTGTGTTACAGTGCAATGTACTGGCATTCAGTTGAATCACTAGTGGGTTTTGCGGTTTGGGGTTTTAGCAGATTTCTCGGGATTATTCTTCTTGATTCCAATTACGTGTTTCTTTATTCTCTGGGAAATGACCCCGTTTTTTAGTTGTAAATATAATGTTATATTCTATGATTATACCAAAATTAGTGACCGTCCTCGTTTGGCTTGAGAAAATTTGGTAACAAAATAATTTATGTTTTCATCCTTGATTAAAATCAAATTAGAATATATCAAAAGTCATCTAATACCAACAGATTCTATAGTTTTAGTTATACGGATAGACAGAAAGACATACAAAAAATCCATTAAACATGCTTAAGCCGATTACAAAGCCTACCTACGTTAAAATTAAATGTAAAATGTAATGTAAAAATTAAATCCCTCAACAGTTTTATTATTAGTATAGTTTTACTAGTGAGGCCTTACCTTACTCAATGTCGAACATATATCCCTCGTTTTGAATTAATTAAAAGTAAAGAATTTCATGTTCGAAATATGAATGTTAACAGATCATTATTAATAAAGTAACAAAAAATTAAATTTAACAAAAACCCGACATGAAAATGATAATCAGAGTAAGATTATGAAATTGTTGTATTGTCATGGACTCTAATGAAAAGCTTGAAAAAATATTGTTGCAGCAACTCATAGGGATAACTGGAATTAATAAAAAGTACACAATGCAATTTTTGATACTGATTGGCCACAGAGATATGTAATTGACTGACTGCTGAAATTGGAAGCTCGCGTAATATTGACAGGCGAGTTCGTTAAAGAATTTTACACTGGACCAGACAACTGCAACTATTTCAATTTTATATGAGTTGTATCGGTGCTTGAATATTGTGGAATTTATTACGCGGTTACAGTAAACGGTTTATGTACTATTAACCCACGTAAATGTGATATATATCGAAGGCAGTAATTAATACCTTTGCTAAATAGTCAGTTTGACAAATAAACATATAATTTGTAAAAGGACAGGATAGCGTCCAGGCATCCAATCATAATAATATTTTCGTGGCTTGTAACGGTTTTATTCCTAACAAGTGTTGTTACCAGAGCGTCCCTGAATGTTATTACAATAAGATGAAGCTGCATAAGAGTCTCGATAACAATTACGCGATATTTGCACACTCACAAAACCATTACATAATATTTATTACAATGATTAAATGTTAAATAAGTATAAGTAATAAAAATGAGGTGCCAATTTAACATAAAACTTAAATTCTTAGCTTCACACCTGTCAGCGCGTCACGTGCCGTGAATCAATCTCATTGTACAGTTATTATGGTACAGCAACACACCTCCGACCTACACACACAACCCTTCAGATCCTAAGTATCTTTAACCCTCATGTGTTACTGCCGTACTATCGATCGCTCCCTTTTGTCTGTAGTTTTCAATGAGGTTTTCTCTATCAATGCTATACTCATTGGAAGTCTTTAGAAGACTAATTCTATGTCCTATTTGAAATCGATTACAAGTACACATACTCTTTTAATAGCCAATATTAAACGAACTGCAAGACAGGGAATTGAATGCTAATGAATTTAAAATAATAAAAGATTTTCAATTAGTTATGTAAAATCTCTGTCTAAACGTGATAATCTTAAAAATTAGTGCATCGGACACGCATTATTTATCAATGGACAGTGTGATTTATAATCGAGGCTTATGTAAATTTTGTTTCATAATTTAAATAACGCTTCATAAAAATTCGTAACAATTGTTTTGGTTGCATTTATTATTTATGAATGTAAGGTCATGTTTTTTGCAATACAACGGGAGCGTTCGCTTTCTGAACATCACTTAAAATAAATGAAGGCATACATCGGGCCACATTTGAGAAATGTCAGGGTGACGGAGATAACCTGTGTTATTTAGAGTCACAGAGCTCAATTCATCTCCTGGTCTTGGTTAGCGAGATGTACCAAAAGCAGAGGAGATTCACTTGGACTTACAGATAGACGGATATTAAAATTCAAAATCTGTTCCAAATTACATGTAACATTTTCAGATCAAGTATTCTTATACAATTAATTCAAATAATCTTTGCCCTGAGATTTGTCCAACATTTGCCTTATACTCACATTTCCTTTAAATAATAGTTAATCAACACACGTGGACTCGATATACAGATATAGTACAGTAAACCCACGGCTGTCCCATTTCAAAACCTAGTATGGGACATTTTTTACAAAAATCGTTTTATTGCATAATCTTGTTAACCTAGGAAGTCACTACCAAATACAAAAACACCAACATCTTGAACTAACATGAAAGCAGATATATTAAAAACCTAACCTAACCTAATTATCTTGTGTCAATTATTAAAGTTAGTAAGGGACCTAAAGTATGTAATATACACATATATTAAAATATTGTTAGTACTACGTTTTCATCATTTAGTATTTTATAAAAGCAATAGCTATTTTTTTTACTTAAAATGAATACTTTTCATAGGCTGACCTTTGTCACGTTTATGCGCTCTCCTGTAAAATTTCGCTTTAAGTCCTTACTAGGTTTTGAAATGGGGCAGCCGCACTGTTAAGTCACTGGAGCGTGACGCACGTCAGATGATCACTGCGCACAGCCGCCCACATTCCGAGCCGCTGGTCAGTACACAATTTGTAGAATTTGGAAACGGGCACACATTCGATCCGAAATATTATATTCCGACATCCAATTCAATATACATAAGTATATGCTGCAATTTGAAATAAAGATAATAGATTTATTAATGTGCTTTTGGAATCAATATTTTGTTAGACATATAGGCGACATACGAACGAACAGATCGTCTGATGGTAAGCGGTCACCTTCATCCATAGAGGACAAAAGGAAGGTACACATATATTAGTAACTATGCAAAACCAAAACACTCACCTTCTAATAACATTTTATAGTTAATTCTAGAAGGATGGTAGCCAATCAGGAAGATAGAGAAACCTATCACCATGCACAAGTATTGACAGTTTAAAATGATTAGTACAGAGTCTGGTGACCTCCAAGTGACTATAATCTCGTCCGTTTTCAGCGAGTGGCAGGGAGCTATAGAGCAACTTACACTGCAAATAATACATACACAATAATATTCTTGACATTGACCAAAAATTATTATCAGAGTCCAAAGCACAAATACTTATGAAGATAATAAATAACTTACTTAGATACTAATTATTTTTTATTTCGATATTAATAAAATTTGGCTAATGTTGTGTGTGTACTAATTTATCTAATCTAGTATTTAAAGTTCTTAGCAGAAATGAAGATGGCCCTTATTGACGACGTTCCGTTTTTAGTGGTCGATTATTATATTTTAGTAGTATTTTTATATTTTAGTAGCATATTTGTGACAGGTACTTCAAATAATTTATCGATACTGAATATTTGGTGACAGATTTTAATGATAGCTACCTGATATCTCCGGCGAACGATATATAACGATAGTGATGAGTTACAACTGAGTGAATTGTATAGAAACCTTTTCTGTAAAAAAGAATACAAATACGTGCCAACTTTCCCAGTTATCAGTCATATGGTGTCATCTATTACTTTGAAATAGACGTCGAATGGGGTATCGGGTATCATCAGCATTCAAATACTATTCGATACGTAAATTATTCTATTCATTTTTAATATAATTCGTCTTCCCTAACACACTTACACAAATCGTTCCGCAACCACGTTCATCTTCCGTCTCCCGTTTGCATACTCCGCACTCGGCTTGCAGGCTTACGTTCAATTTCATTTCTACATATATGTATATATACCAACAACGTTATACTCGTAATATCGATAAATTTTTAAATTACATGATTATGTTAGTTTATCAGTTTCGGTAATCCATGTCTATCACATCTACGTATGGCCATAATACTTTGTTTCAAGCCTTTAATAATATAAACTTAATACATTTATTATATTGTGTCTTTCGCACAACCATTGCAGTTCTCAAAACAGACGATTCCAAAATTGAATATAACAATGTTATATTCAATCTCTAGATTTCAAGTTGCATCAAACTACGTCCATTTTAAACGGAAATTGTGTATGTACCAGGGAAAGTGTACAGAGTGCACTTGACATTCGAGCGTTTTCAATTAGAGCTCAGTTCTGGAGGCTCCATTGTACAGTCAACGGCCTTCGTTTACGGAGCGCTTGCAGCGAACTTGTAAAGGCACAACAAGGCAGGTGCAGAGCACGGCACAAACCACACTCACGCCCTGTAGCTCTTTTCGTAATCATGAACACAACACACATGAATAGCAGAGGCATTACATTTGAGCCTTCAGTAGCGTCACATCTACAGAAAATACGTAATTTAACATCACCGTGCTAACATTCAAAGCTTTTAAAATTACAACCAACGCATCTTAGATTTTGATATAAGCATTACACATTGTGTTTAAGTTCAACAAGCTTTCTTTGTATTTTTGATTAACTTAACGTTATTGATTCGGTAAATGTGGTGTGACACTCAGAAGGAAAAACAAAAAAAAACCGCAGAGGAGACTAACATGGTACTCGATATATTTAAAACGTACATTGTGGGCAAACATTTACGATACGTTATGCCCCGTAAAATGGCCCTATTATTGCGAAATATCAGATAAGAGATGATATGGAAATTTTGTTAAGGGGTTACCAAAATTATGTTTGAATTGTTTCTACAGCTGTTTCCTTGATAAATGGTTTTGGGAGTTCCATTTAAAAGGATGTAATGGGAAAACAGGGTAATATTTATTGCCAGGGTCGCCTCGTATAGTAATTGAGCAATAAATGTTTCTATCATTTTACAAATGATATTTCTATTAAAGTTATTGCTATTAGTACATTTATTTTTTTCTTAACTTTACTGAAATTACTTAGTAATTCAAATTCTTTATCTGAACAACAAATAGGGCCGACTGTCAACCTACATTATTCTATCAAACAGCTACAAAAGTTCTTCGGCCGAAAATTGTAAGTTCATTTCTGAAGTTCCTGTGTGAAGAAGTAATTCGAAATCCGACAACAACACTCGAATAGGTAAATAAATGTTGCCTAGAAACACAAACAGGTTTTTACAATATCTGCTGTTGAATACTACATAAAGATTCTATTAATAGTAATAAATACACTTTGTTAACATTACTATAATGTAGTATATAATGATTTTTGCAAATCATACTTATTACTAACTATTGATTAATTTTTACTTTGATTCAATAGCTTTAGTGTTAATACAATAAATGATTAAACTTTTTCCACCTTTCCTGAGTTCAATTTTGTTTTTTCTTACTACATAATATTTAATTGAGATAAACGTAACTTCAATGTAACGCCTGGAGCTTTGTATATTTCCGACCGGCTGTGTTGGTGTTCTCTTGTCTAGTCTATTCTGTTGTAGTTGGGAGTTCTTCACACGTTTCCTGAATACTAATATAGATACATTCGCATCACGTATAATATGTGGCACTTTATTATAGCGAGTTGATAGTATCAGGCGTTACTTTGCGGAAATTCATTGTATTAAATTAGTGTGTTAATACTAATTAAAGTACATCCTGTAGGCAGTAAGAGGGCGTAGGCAAATTATAGATATTACTCGCTTGTCTATTTTTTCAAACTCCCACACTCACCGATGCCCTGTGACACACATACAAAACGGGACATCGTTAATATTGATCTGTCACTTAATGGTTCAACGGACATCGACGCTCGGTAAATAGGATCAATACTAACTAGGCTTCGTCATTTAGAGGTATAACAATAAATTGGTTAGATTCGGCTGCAATGCTAATATCTATCAACTCGGGCTGGCCTGTTATGTATATCTCGTTAATAAATTCACTGCAGCTACCATTAGATTCCATTATGAAAGTTGTTCGGACGTCAACACACACTCATACAATATATTTTAAATATAAAGGGTACTCACGATTTTTATTTTTTACCGACACTTCGACCCAATTACATGGAACGTGGTCACGGCGAGAATTATGTTAAAAATACAAAAACGATGTGTACCCTTTATAGTTAAAATGAACTATGTCCGCGATATTTCTTATAGTATAAGTAACCAGACTAAGTGGATCCGTGGTCAGCGATATGTAACGCGTGATAAAATAAGTGTTGATTAATATCATAATTAACTTCATTATAAACTTTTTATTTACCGTTTACACGATCCGGATAAATTATACAGATCCGATAAAACTCACTCGAACGAGATTATGCAAACAGACTCATTATCATTTCTGGATATTTCGTTGATTTGTGGATCAGATTGATTTTTATACTGACAAACCGCCTTCGTTCGGCTTCAGAAAAACTACAACTTACACTAAGAAATAATAGCAAGTGCATTGTTTTAGATTAATTTATATCTTATTTAATTACGGTCAGATTGCAATGAAACCCACTTTAAATATCACAAAATTGATTGAAGTACACGTAAGTCAAACATATGAATATATGATACTATAAACATTGACTTGGGGCTGATATTTTGATTTGAGATTTTGATTTCCATTTCGTAATAAAAAGGTCGGCGGACATTACATTACTTGAAATTACATCGTCGAGTTATACACCTATAGGTACTAATAACAACGCCAAGGTTCACACACTCGCACAGCCGCGCTAGGATTTCATGTGTGGCGAACGGCATTGACGCACACGACATGACACTACAAACACCCACGACCCGAGAATAAATATTTATCCGTCTGACTTTAATTGGGCTGCAGAGTCGGCAGAACTCCAACGAGCCCGAATCTCTACGAAGCGACGCATTAAAGCACAGCTTATAGGTAAAGTATATTATAGTATAGATGAATATATTAATGACAAGGACGCCTGGAAATAATAGTGTCGAAACAAGTTCCGCGCAGGTTTAAACTTTTGTAATTACCATGTGTTGTTTTTAGGATGTGCTGAGGAATTCCTTTCGCCGTTTCTTCTCCTCGATGTCAAAGTGCCTTTTCGAAACGGCAGTAGAAGCAAAAAATGACGTGCATAGTGTATTTACAGAATACCAAAATGATTAAATGATATCGAATTTGAAATTACATAACGAGCGAGCTAAGGAGAGAGCTATGTTAAATATATCGTTATGAAATAAGATTTGTAACGATGAAATTCGTAACGAACAAATGTTACTGGCACAGCTCGAAGAAGTGACCCGTTGAAGTGGGAATCGGCAGGGCACATCGTTCGAAGGACTGATTACCGACGGAGAGGAAAGTCCTGCGATGGCGTTAAATTGTGTTTTAATTTAATTATTATTTCAATTGTTTCATTGTCAGATCATTGTATAACACTTCAGTGAGTACTAAATAATTTGTTATTTTTTTTATACACATACAAAAATGAATGATAAAAATAATTAAAAAAATAAACATTTGTTTTTAAATATTTCCAATATTCATATCAAGATTAGTTTAATGGTATTTAGTTTAACGATGGAAATCAGATTATTGTTAATAATTTTATTTCCAAAATTAAGATATTTTAATTTTATAATATTACAAATAGTTTGAAAATTCAAAATACATTTTTAAGTTTTCTCTTCTGTCGGCAGTCCTCATGACTGCCTCCGATTTAAATTTTAGCAGAGCAGAGGTGCGTAGATTATATCTAAGAGCAAATTCTCCCGACTTCTCTAATCGATTTACAAAAGCTTATTGAATTTACCTTAGTACTGTATTCTAACAAAACGGTTTCAAACCACCCATCAAACCCTTCGCAAAAAGCTTCTTCAAAGCAAAATTCACATTCATTTACTCAACGTTTCATGAGCAGAGAGCTCGGTGTTATTAGATTGGAATTAATATTGGAGTAAAACAACAAAGCTACGAATAAACTAACCTCATTTTCGTGTCGCGATCTTGTGGGCGGTTTAATCGTAAGAATAAGTGACGCTAAAATAATTGTTATATTATATTATCTTAGGTGGTTCATAAATAATATGGTGAACCCATTTTTATCTTTTAAAAGTGGGGTGTTCCAATTTAGAACTTAAGAACAATTTAGTTTATTAAAATAGCTGCAGCTAAACACTCGATACAACATTTTATTTACTGTTAGTAATTCGCCCTGCCTTTGTTTTGGGAAATTTTTCGGAAACAGATCCATTTCTTGCAATGAAAAGCATACGTGATCGTAACTTATCACATATGTTTCAAATGTATCATAAAATCGCCTAAATCTGTTCCATGATTATATTTTTATTTGTGTTCAGATACCAGACAGATATATAGATAAAAAGTCTAAAAACATGACTGCAGGCCTCTATGTCGATTACAAAGTATACTTACATTAAAGTTTCCAAAAAATATTTTATAATCTGTATATAAAATTCAGCCTCGTAAAAGTTTTATTATTAGCAGATTCCACGAATACATATCAATCTCCCAGTATAATCAGCCTGCATAATTACTCAAAATGAAAGCGACCACTGTGCCCAAGTACATCTAAGCCTGCTCACATCTTACTTTTGACGTAACACAAAGCATTTTTTCTTTTGTCTATTTAGAACGATGAGGCGAAACAAACGTTAAAGAGAACTAAATTTCCTTAAGTCATACAAGATAATTATGTTTGTTCTTCTCGATTCTCAAATAACAAGAAACATTAAGAAGATAACAAAACTTTATATTGTACGTCAGTATCGAACACGCTCCCGGGTGGATCAGTGCTAATTGAATTTTCCTAGACTCCTGCCACAGCGTAAGAACTCGAGTAGGGATCGTCGCTTTAAAGTCGATAAAGTTGACACAGTTTTGATGTTGCTTCATTACGATATTGTTATCACATAGTACAAATCAGTTTTATAATAAAATCAATATGTAGTGCCGGTAGTATGGATAAATTTACAATACACATGCAAATACCCTCAACGTATTTCTCTAAATGTTGTTAGAGTTCCGGGAAGGAGTCTCACCCCGCACTCCCCGCGCGGTTCCTCTATCTACGTCTCCGTTGGCTGTAAGAAGAGTTAACAGATTTGTTCCTTTACTGTGGTCTGAAACAGATCTCGCTTGCGTTTGAAGTGAGATATGCCTTTTTCGACCTTATCGTTTTAAGGACACATTCGGTTTGATGTCTACATGCAATACGATACTCTCTGCTTATATAAATTACAATGGAATCATGTCCCAGGCAAGCCTATGTATAATTTGATTTTATTTAACACACAGATTTTATTTCATTTCGCCCATTTTTATACATCGCCTCCCAATTTTGTTGTCCCATACATTTTGTTAGAACGCATGATGCAGGTGTGTTTATCGTCTCCTCCTAAACCACCATAAGCATACATATTTTGTTTTTTATAAACTGTCTCACGAGATTCAATCTAATGTATTCAATTAATAATAATCGCTATACACAACTGACACTCGCAGACCTGATTTCAAGTAATGCAAATCAATATTACAATGTTATAAATAAAATACGATACAATTAATCGTAGTACTAGCTTACGTGACTAGATATGCTTTTGTCATATCGCGAGCGACAAAGACGCAATAGAAAGAAAGCACATTATTATAAAACAACCAACAATACACACAGAAACACAATTCCAGATTAAATTCATATTCATTATCCATGTATGATTGTAATTTCATCGTGGCTCGCAGGTGCTAACAATTACTTCTTTAAATGTACTGTTTGGTTTGTGGTCGCGGATACATACGCTTTGTTTCAGTTACTGTTTGCGAAGCGATATTAACAAAGGTCAGTGTTCTGGGATGTTTCCGTAGCATTAATTAGTTTTATTGTTATGTTATTTAAACCTAATATACCTATATACTATACATAAACCTCGGTTTATGTGATTCAGTTTGGTCAGTGGGCGTGGTATGCCTCATTTGCCAATGTAGAGCGAATGGATGGATGTTTTTGAATATTTAATTTGAATTTCATTCACTTCCCTGTTCCCTCCACTTACTGTGGGATGATTCCTTGGACCTGTGCATGTCAAGAATAAACTTTTTACAAAAGCTTGAGTTCGGGCGAATAATATTACGCCATGGGAGGGTCCGGTCATATCTGTTATGTGAGAAATCTGCTCACATGCGGCTTTAATACTGTTTATTATGAACACAATTACTCGTCCCCTACAATGAGAGGTTCATCTAACTCTATGAGTTCCTTCAGAAACGTGTATTCATTTGGTCAGCTATCGAGGAATTTTATAAATTATACATTACTACTATACGTAACATCGATATTTTGTTTGTAAATTAAAAAAAATAAGTAGGCTGTTTGGAAGAGATTGCTACCATCATAACACTACTAACATAACTTACAGTTAATTACGTGCAGCACTTCGTTGCAGCGTAAATCAAAAGAAACGAAATTTTTATATACTTATTGTCATAGTTCGTCTGTTTGTACTGCAACGTTACATCTAAGCTTTCTAGCTACAAAACGATTAGATCAGTATCAAAATAAACTGAATAATAGGTATAATAATAATAAACTAAATGAGCACCAAAATATACATTTGAACTTTAACGAATACAATTTATGTATTTTACCGATATTTCGACCCAATTATCGGTCATAGACGGGAGACATAACAACAGATAAAACACATGACGTATGCGATAATATAATGTAACTAGAAAAACGTGTCACAAACACTTTATTAGCACAGTAATGATAAAAATAATTCTGGTCCTAATCTGCTTTAACCGCGACCATCAACAGCTCACTAAATTCTAGGCGATGCTCTCTAGTAAAATACTAAGTGAAGGTATGTAAGCCAGTGAATATACTAATTATGCAATCAGTGTTGGTGGTGGAGCCTTGGGGAGAACGTGAATTAGTGTGTTAACACGTATAATAAAACTTGAACAAACAAGTTTATCACTCTCGGAACGGGAACAACTTGGAAGATTTAGCCGACGGTCTCTTATGAATTTTAAAACAAACCACAGTGCGTTATTTTGCCGAGTAAAAGTTTTTACTGTTACAAGATGAAAAATTGCTTAAATCGTAGGCAAGTGAGTTTAATTTCGATCTTCGGCTCGGTTGGTATGAATTTAAATCATCCAAGCATCTATAATTTTCCATGTTTATGTTCGTTACTTGCTTCGCTAAGCTGGAATCGTCATATAAACTGGTAATTGACGGAGAGACGTTTGATCTCACATTTAATTAGTTCGTCATAGATAAAGGGGATTTAAAAGTGAACCTTAGAAATACTATCGAAACTGGAGCTCTTCGTTTGATGGGCTGCTAATATTCAAAATTCAATTAATTCTTCAATTTCACTCTATGTCTTAGTATCATTTGAATAAATTTTTAGCCTTGGTTTTATCTAGTCTCATGTATATATGTACGTATGTATGTATATAAGCCAATGCAAATACAATCAAATAAATTGGTAGTTGTGCCGTAATACTCTCACTAATGTCATCATGTTCACAAGAACCACATATGAGAGGTTTATTTGTCACATAACAGATGTCGCTAGGATACGTTTTGAATATCATTTTTCTTTTGTTATTTTACTGGAATTAACGTTTAACTTAACCTAACTTACGTTTATGTAAAGTATGTTTATGTAGGCTATTACTTTTGGCGCCGTATAGTTGCAAAATGTTTCAAAGCAGTACTGTATCCATGTCACGTTTCCTAAGAAAGTTTCCACTGGTTCAAGATAACCCAGTATGGGGGAACTGCGTCACGTACCGCTGACGTCATACCGAGGGTCGGCGCTGGCGATAACGATCTAAAAAAACGAAAAACAAGGTGTTTATTGGGGACTATCTACATTTGGAATGCTGTTCATCTCTCCGCAAGTTTTATTTACCGTAAAATACGGCAAGTAAATTCGATGGAAGCGTAGATGTCCCGAAATCTTGTCTATCGTAGTATTTATTTTATAATATAGACTAGGAAACAGGCACACGGTCCACTTAATGGTAAGCGGGCACCGTCGCCTATGTACTCATGCAATGTCAGGCGAATTGTTCGACCAAGTTAAGACCCTATACCGCGATACGTTATCGAATAGGTAACTGCTATTGACGACGTCTCTTGAGCGGTTCTATGCTTCGATCGTCTGTCGTTATCGATTGTAACAATTGCAACTTTATTCAATGCTTTCGGGTGGCTTAAAAAAACTTAAGATACTTACATTAGTCCTAACCTCGAAAGAGCCTTCAACTTAGCTTAGAAGGTTAATCTGCTCTGAAGCAGCGAGGCGGAGTACATTCCAGGCTGGAACATTGAATCCGATGAGACAGCGTGCTTTGCAGTTGGCGTCTAATGTGTTATAGCAAAATTCGGTTGTTAGTACAGTAAAAAAAATATAAACGATAACAGTAAACGTTTACACACTCACAACCCAACACTAGGATTCCTTGTGTTGCAGGTGACATGAGCATACACAAATATGACAGCACAAAATATCCATGACGTCATAACAAATATTTATCTGTCACGTAAATGTCTGTTCCACCCGGGACTCGCACTCGAGACCCGGTTGTCCGAATGTAATATACATATACATCAGCAACACAGGCATCGCTGATACATATCCAGCCAAGATGGAACTGAGGAACCAGCTTAATAACTGGCTGCGATACAGCAACCGAAACACATTGGTAACAATAACTGTATAAATGGTAGACTCGAGACTGAGGGTGTTAGCGAGATAATTTACTCTGCCGTCCCACAGGAGTACCGCTGAGATCAAACAGTGGTACAAAACTCAGCAAACGCCAACAGTACCTGGGGACATTCAGGGACAATAGGAAAAGTTAACTTGGAATCAAACATAGATGGAGTTTCTCATACGTCGAGGTTTCCATACCCTTATGAAATTATTATGAGTTTACGAGAACAAATCATTTTTATTTATTCATATGTCCCTAAATCTACTACTATATTAGTCTCAATCACGGGGTTGTCAGATGGCTGGAAGCGATAAAACCGCCTGGTTTCTTTTTCTGTGTTTAATTTATGTACTGTATATTATTGTATCGTAAAATTTTAACTTTTACAGACACATAAAACAACTAAAAATAAAAGTTTAAGTATATTACACATTAAATAGTTATAGTATTTGTAAAACAGAAACAAATAAATTGTATACTATTACGTTATTGCGTAATAGCAAATACCAGAACGCAATATCTGTAATACCATATAAATTGCGATTCACAAAGTGCGCAACAATAATCATTTTCTGTTACAGAATTTCTCGCTACCTTATTGCCTGCAACTACTATATCTTATATACAACTTCAACTAAAATTTACGCCCGGTTCCTAGAATCTATCTATCCATTACTGTCGGTTAAAATAATATATTGCAATGGTTGTGACTGCATTTTAAGATTTCAATAAATAAAGTATGTAATATTTCTGCTCATGAAATTTATCTACAGACACGAGGATATGTCGCTTACCGAAGGTAAGGATAAATAAGTTAACCTGCAGTAAGATAGATGGACATTTATTTCTTAGAGTAAAGTAAAAATGTGTATTATAAATGTGTGATGATATGTACCTACAGGTACCTACGACTGAAATTCAGTCTTCCGTTCGGAATAGTCTCGCGTATCTGAAGTGTCGTGTACGACGGAAAATAAAAGTCCGTAAATTCACCTTTCAGAGTAAACGAACACCTGGAGTTGGTTACCAAAAACGGTACACATCCCATTAGGATAGCCATGTCGTGCGGGTCTACCAATGCATTTAAACATCCTGATTTAACACTCTATCTACTCATAGCATCACGTCTGGTGAATATGATAGCATATAATAATATGTTATTGTATAACTTTACAAAATTCAACATATTTCTGTGAGAGATGTGAACCTTTCCTCTGGAGCCTATGATGCTATATATCGTGAAGAATAAAACAGAACACATAATTTGTTACTGTCACTAGTCACAACGTTCTTCGAACAAAAAAAAAGATTACTTGAAGCGCCTCGTTCTGCGGCACGACATACATATATCAGAAATATCAGGGTATATTTCTTAACTACGAGAGTGTCGTTCAATATGATTTACACATAAATCAATTGATAATTCAGTATTAATACTCGAATGCGTAGTTCGCAGACGGACCCGATCGAAGGGCAGTACCGTTCTGAGTAGTGAGTATATGATATATCATGACATGTGTGTTCTCATTTGAGAAAATTTAGGAGCATTAATGAAACATGTCGAATCGATTTTACGAGTTTCTTATTTTTATACAGAATAGTACATACAACATACCGCGTTCCGAAGAGCACAAAATATATATTTGTACACATGTACATATTAAACAATAATGACACTATGAACATGCAGCTTAAATCTCTGGAGTCTGCATTTTTGACGGTATTTTCCAAATTCAATCGCTTTTACACTTTAAAACAGAAATAATTCACTAAAAATGATTTATTTTTTGGGAAATCCATATTTAAAACAGGATGCAAGGTAGAATAGGTACATTTATATGAAACTTCTTTAAATCCTGTAGTAACAACTAATTACTAAACTTTTCGACACTTGAACAGCTTTATGGAGAAAGAAATCAGCACTACAGTAGGCCACCATTAGAATAAATTTTATCTTGTTATAAAATTAGGTATTATTAAGTTATTATTAATTATATTATTAATTTAATATCTTGTATTGACAATTGAATTACATTCTTATACATACCTGATAGTACAAGAATGTAATTCAATTTAAAGCACCATCCATGCCATAAGAAAAAGAATTGTAATCTAGTTTTTTAGAAAACTCGTATTCAGAACGTGCCCAGAATCCCACAGAATATCACAATATTATTCAATGTATATTTCAGTAAACACAACATATTTTTCCTGAAAAGGGTCAATTTACAACCTTACTTTATAGCCCGAAGTTCTCCGGCAGTCCAAGAGAAAATACTTCTAGCCCACAAAATACGCGTAAATGAAATTTTATCCCCTCTGGAACCATTGGTATCACCAATCTCTATACCATACCACTGACAGTTTTATTACGTGACCATTCAATGCAGCGCCACCGTGCGGGATCTCCAGCGAACATTTTATTTTCTAGATTGTTTTGTCACTACTAATAACCGATGCAAATTGAAGCTGCAACCTACAATATAGTCATAACAGACTGGCCTATTTATTATATAGATAGCATTAACTTTAACTCATGGGGGGAAGGCACATGATGGCACCTGCCTTCTGTCGGGCACAGGTTTTTAATTACGTCATAAATAAATGTTAGTATGAAAATAATGAATGGTAAATAATAAACTTGAATTTGGTTTCAATAATTATTTCATATGAACCGAATCGCTTTTAGTCACTTTGGACTGGAAAAGTTTTGATACCAAGGTACTTACAATGTCGAGCATCCCACTCACGGCCACCGTGTACTTTCGGCACGTGAAAGCGACTGATAACGAGGAATCAGTAGCATTGGGTCTTAGCGGTTTTTCAACTTCCATAACACGTAAAAACGTTATGTAAAGATATTATCTAACTGCCACTCATTTCTCTTTTACTCATTTCCCTTTTACTTCTCAAAAATTAAAAGTGCGTTCAGGATCAAAACTCAGAACCTTCCCCTAGTGCGCGACGTGAATTTTGAATCCACCAATCAATGACAAAGTGATTCGAATGGTCCTGCTCATTAACTAGCAAGGCGTCCAAGTGACATTAACGATGAATAGAAAAAAGATTTTATACAAAAAGGTTATTTAGTAAAGGTTTCTGTCAAGGCATCATTCCGGTGGAAATTTATCTACCGTAGCACGGGTAAGTAATTGTTAAGTTAACGCTAATGTTCTCAATAAATTTTGCTTTTAAAAATCTCTTATGAATCGGTAATGAGCTCTATTTGAAAATATAGATTTTACTTACAAAGTGAATTTTAATAAGCGGCTTTGTATGACTTTGGTGGCTTAGTGGGCATCCCGAAACATTTCAAGATAAAATATGATAAACCTTTTCCTTTCTTTCTCGAAAGTCTACTCAATTGTCAATCTAGTGCCCAGCAAAAACCAGTAAAGGGAAGCCTATTTCAACGTATTATTTCATGTAAAAAAGCCAGTTGCGCTATAGTCTAAAAAAAGCAAATTTCATTCGAGCTCTGCACAATTTTTCCACGCCAGTTGACAACCGGCAATTTATGCTCCTAAACAGAAAAAAACTAGAAACCCGACCCTGTTTATTTCGCTCGAACGTAGGGGTTGATTCATATTCTTAGTCCCAACTGGAATGACCTCTTCAATACAAAGATCTAATCAACAAAGTTGTTTTCGTAAATAATTCGATTTGTACAGTATTTTTCAAAGCGTACTGTAATGTATTTATTTACAGAACGATAAAAAGAAGAAAAATACAGAAATGAGTGGGACAAACAAATCGGACTTTGAAAATTGCCCTTTAGATTTTGAAGTAAGCATGGCATCATCGAATTAAATAATAAAACATAAAAGCAAAAAGAAACCGGCACTAAATTTAGTGTTTTCATCATTGAGTTATATATGTGTAATTAGGTCTTAGTTATTTGAATGAAATAATTTATATTCTCTATTACATTGTTCGGGTTAAATTAATTATAGTTTGAATAAAAATGGTAATGACTATGTCCATACTGAATAAATGATAAAAATATTTCAAGAGATTTCAGAGAGATTTTCTTCGGCAATCACATAAATTCACAAAATTCGCAGTCTGTCTTCCTGGTATTATCGATTTAGCTGTATATCTTTATTCGACCCCGTACATAAGTCATAGCGTTTGGAGGACCTTGAGAATTAGACCGTATATTAATTTGATCAAATAATACCTTGGTAAGTAAATGAATAAGTTAAATTTTTAACTACGGTTGTCATAATTAGATAATTATCGTCAGGCCACGCATTCAGTCGACAGTAGACATAATAAGAACTGTCAGCATTTTAATTCGCCACACACCCTTCTACTAGTACGCATTAGGCAACACGAATGAGTATCCAGGCCTCCTCAATAACCTGTTTCTTGCAATAGGCTAAAGCGACATTTTCTGTCACTGAATCCATCTGACAGCTGTCATTCACTAGCGCCACCTGTTCAATAATTCTTTCGTAAAGCTCATTTCGAGCTCAATTTTTCATTCTGAAAGAATCCAACAATGGTGCCGTATAATTTAATTATAATAAATAATAATATATTCAAAAAGTTTTAGGTTAAAGTCATCAACCGCTTTACGTTATCTACTGTTTTATCTGTATATGCCTCCTCCAAATATTCAAACATTGGAGTCTTATACCTGAATATATTTGTATCTGTAGCTATTAAAAGCCATTTAAACAGCGGCTCCCAAACTAATCAAATAAAGCTAAAGCTGCTACCACTGTCGCTGTAGAAGACGTTGTCTTAAATGGCATGGCTTATACCGTGTGCGACTTTATATTGGCACATTACGACAAATCCTAAAGGATAGTCTTATTCATTTATTCATTAGTAATCCGTTCGATATAAGTAACATGTACCTGGTTATGATGCTGAACAGTACAACATATTATATTTAAAATATAAGGCACAAAGATATCTTAAAATATTGTGTGAATACTGTAGGTATAAAGATAAATTTTATTCATTTAATCGCTTAATCCTTTTCTCCTGCTTAAGAAAAATTACTCACACATTGAATGAATCGTATGTCTTATTTCGTATATCATATAATACGGTAACCTGATTGTCGTTTTGAAGTTAGGTTAGGTTAGCTTAGTGAAGGGATTGAACGCCGTCGGGATCGCGGGAGACTACAATAGCGTCCCCGTGATCCCTACCTAGGGTGTAGAGGAGGAACACACGTGGTAGTTTTAGTCGGTAGAAGTCCAACATAACCTCTTTGTCGCACCCGCGATGGAGAGGTATCCATGATGGATATCCTAAGGGGAAAAAAGGTTAGCCTAGTGATTTGAAAGACTTGAATACGACTCGGGTAAGCACCTGGATTTTTTTAAAGTATGTGCGTATTACAAATTAATTACCACCCGCATCTGTGAAGGAAAACCATCATGAGAAAACATACACACTAGAGACTTCTCCATAAAGTTCTCTAAAGGTGTTTGACATCTGTCAACCCGAATTTATTGAGCACGGTGGACTATGGCCTAAGCTCTCTCGCCCAAAAACAGTATTGGGACAATTATAAGTTATAATGACGGTTGTCTATAATCCAAAGAGTATTTCTTTTAATATTATAAATAATTCCTTTAGAGTGGATACATATTACACTTTATTTGAAATTAAAACTGAATTGCTTTAATATAGCCTTCATATTTTCTTTCAGATTTTTATACGTATTTGCGGAGAAAAGCTTTATCTACCAGTTGTTACAAACGAGATCATTTACTACTCGAAGTTACGACTGCTCTGGCGAAAAATAAACTTGTTATTTCAGGGGCTCCGATGGTCCTATTTTTATTAACCTAAGTTATGTTTACACTAGTAGCTAATAATATTAGATATTCGACACACGTTATATTACGCGATTGATTCTATGAATAATGTGGTAATATTAAACCGCGGTAGTTACCTTTGGAATTAAACTGGGTAGCAGAGAATCCAGCGTTCCGTATTGTCGCAACCGTCAATTAATTGGGTACAAATTTATGTAGTTACCCTCATTATAGTGATATATAAATACCTTTTAGAAGCGGTTTAACATAATAGTTGTTGATTGCGATGTATGCTGACATTTTCTTTAAGTCAATTTACAGAGCACTATATTAATAGGTACATATTAAAGTAACAGCAAACTGCGAGAAGGGAATGGGATTATGACTCAAAAATGGATGAAGCCTTTTTACACTGGAAAATTACATATTTATGTCCCTCATCGTACATTCTCAGAACGAATATAACATTGTATAGATGAAGGGACGGTTAATTTCCGAGAGGTTCGTTCTGGATGAATTTCAAAGAAAGGTCACAATCTTTATTTATCATCGACATAAAGGCGTTAGCTATTTTATTTTTAGGGTAACTTATTTTTGCATCTCAATTTGAAGGTTATGCAAACACAACTCACTAATGTAGCTAGTTAGACGTGAATTATATGTGATAGAGTTATACAATTCCTGACAGTGGAAAAATTTCTTGCGAGTATCCGTGTTTCAGAGGGCACGATCAGCCGTAGTACCCGACTGTTGTCTTCAGATAGTAATCATTAAACTACGTCGGAGGCCTTCAGGCGGATTAAAACACTTAGATTTGCCACTAACCACACCCTCAATCCGTACTGAAGCTGCGTGTTGGAGTAATGACTCCATTACTCGTTGTAATGCAATCCAATGGATTGTAATGCAATACGTAACTGTCCCACTTCAGGACTTGCGTCTCCTCTCACAATATAAGGCCACAGTCCACCACGCTGGCCCATGCACACTCCTTCAAACCAATATGGAGAATTATTAGACAGCCATGACGGTTTCATCACGATGTCTTCCGTCACCGAAGTGATAAGTAATTTTGAATACGCACACCGTTTGAAAAACTAGAAGTGCATGCAAGATTCGAACTGCATCATCCCATGCGGAAGATTAATGTTCAAACCACTAGGCTATACCGACGGATTTTTCCAATTTATTGTTCATTAATAGCCTACCCTTATTTGATTTCAGAAAACCCATCCCTTTCATTTGTAACCAACCCCGAAATAATTGTTTTTCGTTGTTGATAAATCATTTGATAAAATTCATGTTCGTGCATGTTTTCCTAGTCTTATTTAATAAATTTAAGTGGGTCAAATTCGGTCTGAGCACAACTATGACTTCGATCAGGTTACCATCAGGTAGGTCGGGTGCTCGTTGAGGAATCAACATAAAATATCTATAATTCGCATCTTACATTTTTTCTGGTTTTATATTGAATTTTGTTACTCACGTATACGGTACTGAAATTCGAATTTGTTGCAAGCAGAAATTTACACTTAATTGTAACACGTTGCGCCACTCATATGGTTACGCGTAACTGAAACTGAAACATCAGATAACGTGGATCTCGTCCACTGCATGTCCTGAGTACGACCCCTATCCGTCATGTTAGCACTCAGCAACTGCAACATCGAACAAGGTCTATTTTAAGTAGCTACCTTTGCAGAGGTACTGTGGCTATAAATTGTTTTTTCTTCTTCTAATTTCACCGGTCTAAACTATAATTTAAAGTAAGTTTTACATGCATAGCTACGCTTGAAGACTGAGATGGGATACTTCATATGTAACTGCCGCTGATTTGCACGACTCGTCGTTAGCTTTGAATACGCTTTGTGACGTTGCGTTCGTGAATTATTGCCTACGCATATGAACATGCTCCCGTTAGTCGTACACCTAAGTGTAGTCTAGTATGCACTACTACTGTTCATAGCAATTTAAAAAGCATTGAATCTCTAACTACGCCAATATTTCACGACATGTTTATCCGTTGATGTGATGCGGCTTTTATCCGTTGATCTGATGCGGGTCTGTCAGCTCTGTCATAGCGTTTTAAATTTATAAGCCCATGGTGCATCGCATGTTACGGCTATTTATGTTAGTCAAATAAATCGTAGTGCATCATTAGCTAGGTACTACGCGTAACGTTGCCTAAGCAAAACGTTGTCTAGGTTTATGGGTATGGTACATTATTCTTAGCAGTCGTACCGGATAGTGTCGAATAAACTTTAATAACTCGTAGCGCACATATCAGTTGGGAGCTACGTCGTATGGCGTTTTCTAAATGGAGTGTTGATTCCGCGTATGAGTTTGATTACTTTAGACGTATCAGTCGTAGCGCATTAACTAATAACTCGTAGCGCATCATCAGCTGCAAGCTACACGTTAAGGCGTGGTCTACGTGAAGTATTATCTACGATTAACAATCGTAGTGCAACGGCGTTATTGACTCATACCACATAGTCAGTTCTAAGCTAGATCCAAGCCATGGTACGCATTAAGATTACCCGCAATTAGTTTGTCTTTATTTATTGTATTTATCATTATATTATTACACTGGTCAAGTATTGAATATCAAACCTTTCGACAGTTTCAAATTATTGCGATAGTGATATTTAAAGGCCGCATTTTGCCAGCGGTCACGCCTTTTTATAGTGAAAACATGTTGTGGAAATCCCTAATTACTCATGATTCATATTAATGCCCACCTTGTTTTGTTTTCCGAGAAGTGGTTGATTTAATGCGTTCTGGGGAAAGCTCAAATGTTCCGTGTGAGCACAGTATCTTATCAAATTAATGACATCAGCGTAAGACATGTCACTCTAACGTTGTAGTACTTACTCAAAACAAAATTTTTCAGCTTAAAGAACTTTTGGCCTAGAATTTACAAAAATCTAAATTACAACTAAAACTCAGGAACGGTTATGCTTTAATTGGCATAACGTTGACTGGATCCGAGGCTTCTGAATAGACAATCCGACATTTAAATAAAAACATTACCCCTATTTCTTTCCAGGGCATTAGTGGCTGTCTGGGTGGATACTGTTCTATACTCCTTTTCTCAATGTCTGGCTAATTCTCGATTAATTTATTGCCTTTCTTATTTTGTGTATCGTTTTTGGTATCCGAATTATATGGCCAAAAAATTGCCACATTAAGCGGGTAATTCTGCGAGAGAGCTCTATAGGGTTAGAGGTTGAACAGTTTATTGATTACGGTCCATTTATCATCATTGCCAACACGCACTACTCAAACACCATTAAGACAAGGCTCTGAATTATATGAGAAGATATGGCGATGATTTTCGAACGCACTCCTATGCCGGGATAGCCTAGTATAATGTTTAAGCTGTCCTTATATTTTATGTTGATTTGTAAACACACGTGTATGTAAAATTTTAATCCACATGACTCGTACATTAAATAATAAAAACGCGTGTGTCGACTTCCCGAACACCGGTCGATATTTATTTCGTTCTCGGTGAAAGCCAAACGATCGTAAATCAAGGTCGGGGAAAGAAATTACGTGTCGTGACGTGATCGAACACACGAGATATACGTTATAAAATATTTTTTTCCATATTTTACACTACATATTATATTGTAACATATCAGGATCCGTAGGCTCGTTAAAATGCCACAATAGTTCCGCAGAGACTTTACTTCACACACATTTCACAATCACAGTTACACTCGTAAATCGCAGGTATTCGCTTCGTAGGTCGCTTTATATCGATTTCCGGGCTTCCAGATCCTTCCACGGCCTTCGTTAAAGTAAACAACAACAACAATAATTCCCGGAAATCGATATAACAATAGCGGATCAAGTAAACACCCTCATTTCGGCCCTCATATATGCTAATTTCGCCCCTTTTGCCTGAAGCATACGGGCCAGATTGGCCTGAAGTGACCCAGGTAGTTTTTATTGCTACCTGGGTTTCTCTTTTGTTGCTTCCATTGTTTTTCACCGTAACGGTCGGCCACCCTTCCAGAAACTTCGTAAGCCTGCCGACTTCGAGAAGCTTCGTAACAATATGATTATAGGAGAAAGAAAAATGATCGCTTACCAAGTTAATCCGGACAGCGAAGTTCAAAAAGGGAAAATAGGGGGACAATAGAACTGTAAGGAAACTTAAGTTCTATCAATCCCCGAATTTCAGAGATTGTCCCGTGCTAAAGGTAAATCTGATGAACATCGGACAGGGATTACGTCCAGCTTAATCTTAATGTAAGTGGCACAGTGGTAGGGTTATATTGTTCTCATTTAACCATATTAGTTAGAGAGCCAAGTAACTATCGAGTTCTCAACTTCATTCTTGAGCGATTGAATCGATACGGATCTACGGCCAGCTTGGCCAATTACTGTTAGGTGGCTTGTCCATTTTTAAACTTATAACACAAAAGAAAAGTGACACATTACAAATATATTACAAGAGAGTTTTGTGACATTTAAATTGCGTTTTCTTTGTATTTACATTTATGCATTGATTCGGATAAGCAATATGTAAATATTAAGAGAAAATGATACAACATAGACTTGTGATTATCGTTTATTTTCAAAATTAAACATCTTAAATTTTACCGTTACAAACAATTCAGCTTTTCAAAATTCATCTTTACACCTGTATTTCTCATAAAATTTTATTACGGTCCTTTAATTAATTCCTCAGTAGATTTCGCATTGCGACAACTTCTTTAGCTTTTGAATATAAATTATATTTTATGCTTTGGTTCTAATTGATTTTAATTTACTTCATTAAGAATTGAAAGTAAAAAGAGAGATTAAACCATTGAGCTTGAGGACTTTTTCCAATAAAATTACTTACCATTATGGCAAGGAGATTTGGTCGTTTGATTCTTATGCACTGGAACACCAACAGCATCCATTTCCCCTTGGCTTGGTTCAAAGATAAATAAAACTTACATACTAAAACCAATAAAACTGAAACCAAAACAGTAATATTTTTTAAGTAAAAAAGGTCCTCAACAATGCTTTTAATAACTTAAAGACGTGATTTGCACGTCACAGCTGGCGAGCAGGAGCAGTTGATAACATTTTCTTTCTGCCAATGTTAATTAAGTTCGTACGTTTCGCAATTCTTCTGTTTAATAGCACTCGAGTGACAGAGCACCCAGTCGAGCGTGAACTAGCTGCCCGTAATTTATTTCCTTGATGAAGACTTGAGTTTAGTATTTTTAACGTTTCACCTGCAACGAAAGCTCGCGTTCATTGCTGAAGAAACGAATTTTAATTTTTAATCTTGAAAATAATCTATTTTGAGAGAAAATTTCTAATGTATCTTTTAAGTTCCGTGTTATGAATTTATTAAAAAAAAACGAAAAAAATTCAATTGTAATCTGCATTTCTACTTGTTATTGTTAAATATTAGCCATCTTCCTAATAGTTTTCTTGCCAATCTTTTCGTAGAAGTCTTCACCAGCACGTATGCAAACTTAATTTACGTAACCCAATTTTCGAAAGAAACTTTACCTTCCATTCAAGACATTAATTCTATAGCTTGCTCGAATGCTAGTATATCGATGTGTAAACAATTCTGTCAAACATTTGATAGTATACAATTCAGTATTAATGTAACTTTAATGTCGTTAAGGAAGAGACACGGTATAACTGTGATAAATAGAAAACGTAGTAGCTCAAGCACGGGTAACATTTATGTAGGAAACATTTGATGACTAAGCGCGAGCATCTACAACAACAACAAACGAGGTCATCCATATCCGCCGCCCCTACAGGGGCGTGTGCGGTATGAGAAGAATTCGGGCCTCAAGGGTCATTCCTTTTTACCCGGACATAAACTCGGGAGAACTAGTGTCTCCCGGTGGAGAAGGCGGGACCCCGCTGTTTAGCGGGGGAAAATCCCTTATCATACCGTATGACGAGCACAGGTCGCAGACAGTAGTCCCGAGGGACTATCCTGTCTCTAAGAGCTCCCGCGGAAGCGGATACCCCTCCGGTGGGCGAGCGTGCAGCGGCGCGATCCCTCTTAGAGATTCATATGGTCCGTTGTCGGCGCGGTCAAACATGTTCCGCGCCAACCGGACCACATATTTCTCCAACATCTCCACCTCGAGGTCACGCGCCAACACGTCGTTCCGCACGAAGCGGGGCGCTCCCGTGATTGGCGAGTATCTACCAATCATTCTCGACCACCAACTCTCTGAGAACCAAACCAACTCGAGAACCAAAGCTCTCTGCTGGCGAGTTGAGGGTAAACCGAGTTACTTGCATCCCTTTCGTACCTTTTACTGGTGTTAGAATATTCGTAATGGGTTATATGATCTATGCTGACGTAATATCGTAGCGTAACATGATCAAGTGGAAATTTATATGATTTAAATTTATAAAATATAAATTTCCAGGAAACTACAAACGGATTTCACTGGAATAAACATAAAGGTAATATCGCTCGGTCAATTAGATTAACTATCGGTCGTTTACTGTTGAGACAGGCAGTTGTAAATTGGAAGAATACCCTTTATATTCTTCTACTTGCATATTTGTTTATCTAAATATACTGTAGTTTATTATAATCTCGAAAACTCATTAGACATTAAGTAAACGGAGTACTATGAGAAGGATGCTTTTAAGTAGATTATATTGTAAACCATATCCAACGAAAGGCCGTGACAGCATCGCTTAATAGTTAATAATAAACATACTGCTCAATTCATTACATTCATCCTAAATATGAAACTTATTTGAAACTCTTCATAGATAAAATAAATACTTATTAATTTCTAAGACTATATCTCAGTGTAAAATGTTCTCGAAATGAAACTATTCAACTAAATTTCACTGCTAAAGTATAGTGATAAACCACGTAGCCTTAGCGTATAAATTTAGCATAAAATTAAACTTTAAAGTAATAGTGTTTTTCTTCATTGAATCGCTCTCGAGTGACAAACTGCGAGCACGTGAATTATGGAACAAAATATGTGGAAATGTGGAAATAAATTTATAGTACCTACTTGCTTTCTCTCCTGCGTTACTTTAATATGGACAAGATTTTAACTTATCTATTTTTGTTTAAGGTGCGAGATTTAGTTTTAAAATAACTTTTAAAACAAACAGTAGAATTGTAAAAAAATCTTAAAATATAAGTTTTTCTTTTATATTGACTAGCTATTAATCATTTAGATCTTACGTAAATAAAATCCATACTAATCTATATCTAGTATAAAACAAAGAGAATATCATCATGACTGTAGCTAATTTATATGTGTATATATACAAAATAGTATATATAGCCTATGTCCATTCGAAATAATGTAACTTTCGAACAGTGAAATAATTTGTCAAACGGGTGCAATGGTTGCGGAGATTACCATCAGCATATACAAACACACAAAAAATTCGCACTCCCTCTTAATAACATTAGTATAGACTATAAAAAGAAATTTGCATAGCACACTCTCTATCTCATATTAAATCCTGTGAAGCTATGAGATTTACACTACTAATTGCAAGGTGCATTTGCTACGGTCATTAATAATTTGTAAGCATCGCAGACTTTAATATTTTCTCAATTTAAACACAAGTGAGATGTAAGGAGGATCCTTCAATACTCAAGACCGAGCTGAGCTTCGCTCCTGGAGCATCCTACTGAACTACGACTGATGAGTAACATGTCAGTTCCCATCAATTCCAGGTCTCTGAGCTTTGCATCAACTAATTTAATTCCGACTCTATTTATTTTGTAAGGTTCTGTCTCGGCTGGATAACTACAATCCAATCTCCTCCATGCATCCATCCTCATTCTAAAATCTTGTTTCAATAAAGGAGCCAAGTGGTGAGCCAGTTAGAATAGGTTCCCCACTTCCCTCTGAGCCGGTATCGTTGATTCGAACATTGATTTGAACATTGAAAAACCTCTCAGCGAAATTACTATAAATACCTAATACCACAAAAAACTAATCTATTACGTCCAGTGTAACGTTATAACCTCTCTCCTCCTAATATCCTACAAAAATGCCAAATAGTTACGAAAATTATTTTGAGAATACTAATGTATTATACAGATTTAGATACGTAAACCACGATGAAAAATCGAGGATCCGTCTTATACACCAGGATTTAAAGAGATAATAGAAATGGTCTCGAACAAGATTATCTTGTGCTGGACAAAATAAGTTGAAAACTATGACAAATAGTTCTATTGTCCAATGTTCCCATAATCTGCACTCTGCAATTATTGCGCAAGTGGTTTCAGGAGCATCACTATTTGATGATCACTCTATCAAGTGTATGTACTCTTGACTAATAAGACTTAATCAATCGCTATAAAACAAACCTATCAGCTTATTTAAATGGAATTCATGAATGTTAATAATTGATTTCTGCCAAAATACACAGTCCGATATGAATATGAAATTCAGAATAATATTTGTTGTTCAACATGGCAGCACTGCTCCGAGCTTCGGCAAACTAATTAAAACTGTGGTGCAGAGCCTTCCTGATTCCAAAATATTTTCTCTCTGGATACTGTTAGGGGAAAGTGTTAAACAGTAGTTTGCTGCAAAAGGCCAGTTAAAAGTTTTAGTTACATTACTCGTGGTCTTAACACTGTCGGAATTAATTTAGGTCTGTTGTTGTGCTTTTGTGGTTTAACTTTCATTTACATTTATTCACAAAGGTACAAAAGAGGACATAAATTTTACATTACGTAAATCGAGTAATCGAGGTTACGTCGGTAATTATTATTTTCTTTTATTTTTATTCTAAACTATAATTATTATGTCAGTAATCTTTCAAAGAATTCTTTGTAATTATTCTAGACACAACAATGATAAGCTTTACCGTACGAGGGCGTACTAGTCGAGAGCATTATCGAACGGTAGCGTTTGGCGCAATAGTTTCTGCCTACACCAACGGCAGACAGTTGTAAGTTTTCACTTTACCCTCCCTACATCAACTATACAAGGTTTTTACGTGCCAATTACAATGTTGGGGAAAATGTTAACGAGCAACTTCACTTTGTTCCCTTTTTGGCTAGCAACACATATGTGATGTGTGTAGTGTGGCTGATGGATATTTATGGGTGACGGGGACCACATAACGTTTAGATGACCCATCTGCTAGTTTGCCATCAATTGATATAAACAGTATATTATAATGAGGATATTTGCAGAGATGTCGTCCTGTCGGCTGGCGGCGTGCGTGGCCGCTTTGGCCGCCATCGGCTGGACCTTGCCCGGCTCCGCGCTGTCCCTCGACCTCAACCGGCTCTACGGACACCATAAGCGCTCCGGTAAGTGGATTAACCCGATTATACCGTCTTTTTTGGTTACCCGGCCTCACTGGGAGGTACCGGGTTATGTGGGATTTCTAACTAGCAAAATCCGTCGGCTGCCATCCGAAGCAAATGGAAAGACTCCAGTATCTCGTGAAAACGTGACATTATCTTAGATGCAAAATTTTTTGTCCTTCCGATGTTTAGAATGGTCTCCGATGGCGACTCTTAGCCGCTACTAGTGCGGGCGAAGAAAGATCTTTCCCGAGTCGTGTGACCAGAATTTCCACGCTATATACACCTCAAGCATGTGCTATATGTCGACCCGTACTCTTCCATACATCCTGCGACAATGCCAACAATAACGCAAGTTGTTGCCAAGCATCCAATCTTACATGGATATTTACCTAAACTGCCATGCCTGGTGAGCACCCGTGTTATCTATGTTATGTGACATCCATGTCTCTCTAGCCAGACTTGAAAATTTGGCAATATCGCGCCACCCGATGAATACTTATCGGTGCGTTTCCATCCTCCTGGTAAATGAAGCGAACTTGAATAAATACCCTCTCACCCATTGCAGCTAGCATGTCCTAAGGCAGAAGCCGTGCCAAGACGGTGACCGCATAAGATATGGTCCAAAAATCTCTCGCAACCTTGTTTCATGCCATTTAGCTTGGCCCTACTGCGGCGTACTCTAGACAGTCTGTGTGACCATAGGGCATAGAGCGGGTCCAGGCGCATAGAGCCACAGATCGCACGACTCCTGCATGGATACGACAAAGTCCCTCCTCAGAAATAAACGGTGTATAGCCCCTACTACCTTCTCTAAAGGGGGGCCTACCACTTGAAGTGCTCTTCGAACTCCCAGCAACCGTCCCGAATGAGTCCGAGGTATTTAAGATACAGATATAAGATACTGTCTTGGTATATACCGTGTAATACCTAACCACCAACACTGTAGCGTAATTATTTACCAGCAAAGCGTTGCAGAGATAACCACTTATCATGACGTACTCTTCATCATCACAGCGCATTTGTTTATTGGACGGCTATCATGAAAAACATATTCTCCCTCTCTGTCTCTCACCAAAGGCACCACAAACAGATAAAAAACGTGCACAAACTTTTATCTAAATATTTGCTCCAATCTGGCACCCTTTGCTCGGCAGATGGTCTTCAACAACTGATGCGGTCGTCACTATCTATACAGGCCTACAATAATATTATTGTTTTAATTTATAAACAGAAGCCGAGCTTTAATAATTAAGATCTTTACGACCCATAAAATAACCAAAATATGGAGCTACACCAAACAAAGAAAATCGTTCCATCACTGGGGTTATTGCAAACGCAAATTTAGTCTTATACTTCCCTATTTATGTGGCGTAAAGCTCTCTGGTGTAAAATACGTTTTGTATAGTGAACACGTTCATTAGAGGCGCGCCGTGTTTAATGCGTAGCGAAAAATGGAAGTGATAATATATTTATTAGCAAATATGTTAATCAAAGCATATTAATGCCATATTTATTTATACCTTAAAATGTATAAATAGCAATTTTTATCATTTATACATTGACAGTAAAAATCAAGTAATTAATAGCTTATTTATTTAATTGACTTGGTCAATATCAACAAGAATCCCAACAATACAATATTACTAACATATTTGTGTAGTACTATCACCGATATGTAAATAATAGCTTCTCCCTGTGGACTGAATTGATGATGTATACGTGAGAGATAACAGTATCGTGTTTTCAAGGTTTAATATAGCAATGTGCATACGGTAATGGGCCTGTAGTGGCCATAAATATTTATCCTTAATTATGTTCCACGTCACGAGTATTGAACAATATCTTGTCATATATTATTTATCAAGACATTTTAACAATATTCTCCTATTTCCAGCTGCGATTTAAAAAAAAATAACCGAGTCTGCTTTTTCATATCGAAAAATTGTTTATTAATTAGTCTCGGCAAAGTAAGTATTTAAAAAGAAAAATTAGTTTTTGGAAGAAAGAAAAAAAACAGAAAAGAAAAGGTTAATGAAATCAATTAATAATAAAATTCACTATACACAGTTTGGAACATTAGTAAGATCATTTAAGGTCACGGCTCTGGTGTACTCTTAAAATCAATCCATCATGAAGACTAAGTGCGTATTGGTAGATTTCACACATCTTTGATTATATTATTTACTCAGGTATTGAAATATTAGTAGGTAACACAAATATTATTTCATTTAATTTTAAATACACAACTTCCAAAGCTAAGGTGCGTGCTAGATTTGTATCCAAGTACTTCGAGTGAGCTTGTAGATCAGAGATTATTGGTTCCACTACAAACAAATTATACGTTATTGTGCAGCCGTCCTAAATGAGCTGGACAATAAATTAATGAAATTGTCAAATTACTTTATAACCGTTTGTTTGTGAAGCTAATACTTTGGTGGAAATTTATTTAATCATCGATATACAAATAGATATAAATTATTATCAAATAATGTCGAAATGTTAGACTCTGGTCCTCGTTTAAGAAAAGTTGTTAAAGTGTTAGTCGACCACGCTGCCCCAGTTTAGATTTGCAGTCTACATTGTCATTTTATTATTTCTTCCTTAAATTCCTTCAAAACATATAAATCTTTCATTTATATAGTTACGACTAGAAAACTACCCTCCTACGCTTCGGAACAACTACGCCTTACAGTAAGAAATAGTATTGTTACGTGTCAGGATCCGCAGAGACGTTATTTCACTTCACACACACTTCACAATTGCAGTTGCACTCGTAGATCGCAGATATTCGCTTCGTAGGGAGAGTACTGTTCGCTTCGTATTGGGGAACCGAATGTCCTGTAAGCGACCCGGCCCGTTATATATATCGATTTCCGGGCCTTCTAGACTTTTTTACGCCTTTCGTGGAAGTCTCTAATAATACCCGGATATCAACATAATAATAGCGGGTCAGGTAAACATCCCCATATTCGATATTCGCCCCTTTTGCCTAAATCATAAGGAAGTGGTGAGTGGCTTGAACTATCCCAGATAGTTTTTATCTGGGTTTTTTATTGCCTATATTGTTTCCGGTCGACCGTTCCAGAAACTTCGTAAGGCTGCCGTCCTCCGCTTTTCAGCCAACCTTACGAGAAGCTTGTAACAGTACCTACATTATTTTCAATTAATAGAATTTTTTTTTAATTATGGACGGATAACTTTAAGTATTACTTATTACTTACTGCAATACGTTAGTGTACATACAGAACAAAATCAGTTAAGCCGTTTCTGAGATTAGCGCGAACAAACGCATAGACAAACAGACAACAATTCTGACAACTATTGTTTTGGGTTCTATTATTATGCGTTAATAAAGAAATAATAATAAAGAAAAAAATGCGAAAATAAATAAAAAATATTATTAAGTGATATTTTTTCAATATAATCATTCATGTACAGAAAGTGGTCAGTTAGAATTTTATTATATGTATAGTGTAGATAGACGTTACGATTCCATACATCGCATTACTTCAAAAAACATCGAGAACAGCAAACAACCTCGAATAAACACATAAATATCAATTCAAGTCAACACTCGAACCCGGGACCCCGCTCTCGACAGCGTCATCTCTCGATATCATACAACATACTGAATCATTCGTTTACTTATTGTTTGTGTGGACTGAGATGACATCATGATATTAATGTTAGTTTTGGTGCTGTAGGATAAAGTAACCATCAACAACCAGGGGCCTATCCGTTGGTTAATTCCCTGTAATAAGAATGAACTATCATATTTCTTCAGAAATTTTAAAACAAAAAAAAATACTCATGATACCGAAAATACTAAAATTGTAAGAATTTTGCAAAGTGTCGCCATTAGTCCACCCCTGGAATTCTATCTAAGATAAAGGAAAATTAAAAAGGACAGACTTACTAAACTTAAACGTGAAAATACGTAGCTAGGGTGTTGGTTGCACTGCGTTGGTGCAAACGATATATTGAAAAATATCGTTGGTGCTTCTATTATTGATTATTTAACTTCAATATGCATCGACTGACTAACCGATCACAGGCTTACGAGTACGCCCACATTACTTCATCTACGCGGGTGTCGCTTATAACTTACTCTATACCAGTGCTTCCCAACCTTTCCCGTTCCTGTACCCCGTAATAAAACTTGTCATTTATGAGTACCCCTTCCCTTATAACTTCATACCTACCCCTAAAAATGTGTCCGTTTCTCTTAAAAAGGTTAATTTTAAACTACATATTGTACACATAATACATTATAAAAATGTTTATATAAATTAACCGTTTTAACTTCTCAGTATTTTCGCCATTATTAATATAATTTTCACGGTTAAATGGTTACGCGGTAGGCGTACCACAGGATGTGATCGCTGCCTTAGACCGGTAACCTACATGACATATCACTTTCTAAGATCGATCTCAAACGTGTGACTGACAAGAATTAAACTGTCTTGTGTATGATATAGAAATAAAATATTATTATCTGTTTTGCCCTATTGTATTTAGTGACAAGACACCGATCATGGCTGCCATGAACTACGTAATATAGGGTGGCTCCTCTAACTGATATATATTTTTATGTCAAAAATTAAGCGCGAAAAGGTCTTACGTGCTTTGGAGAACACGTTAAGCCTACGAATTCTGCTGTTAACCTTAGGAGACTTAGCCACGTCAGAGACCTTAGAGTGGTATACGATCTTCCAACAATAGGTGTCGCCACTAAACCTTCGCGCTACAACTGCATGGTAGAGTATCTCTCAATTACGAGGAGAAGCCGTTATGCTGCAATTAAATTCTCTCAACGCAAGATGTAGCTGTATTTTTAAATATCCCCGTTGTCTGACTCTATCTAAGAATTTCGATTTTATGTTTAGTAAGCTTCCCTTTGGTGAAACAAAAGACTTAACATGACAGTACCGGCCGTTTCATTATTGCTATTGTCACGAGGGAGGTCCATTATCCCGCGGCAGCGAAGCGTCCAGTTAATTTCGTTCTTTTGTTATTACTACCGTCTTACTACCACGCAATAGGACCGTCGCATAACCTTTTGATTGAATTTGATCTTTAAATACATTTTAATTATATCACTTTGATGACATTAGCATGTATGTTTTACATCAAAAAGTAATTGATAAATAAATTCTTGAATAAATACAAGGCCATTGCGATTAATGTATGAAGTATTTTTTGTATGCTCTATGATTCACCGGGTAACTACAAATAATCCTTAGAAATATCTGAAGTAATCTATTTGATTAAAAAATTTCTAACGAACCCGAAAGGGCTATTGAAATGAACAGACGGAGTCTGTAATACAATGTTCCATACCAAATATGTTTATTTAATTTAAGATAGCTATGGTCGATGTTCTCCCAGGGAAGGTAACAGGAAAACAGGCAGACCGCAGAAAAGGTGGGGTGATGATATCATTGATGTGGAACAGAGTGGCTCAGGAAAGCCTCTGAATGAAAACGGTTGGAGAAAGCCTTTGCCGATTGGCAAATAGATCTGCAGAAACCAAGCGAGCATCAAATATTAGAATAAGTTTTAATTTTTATGTTTCATTTGGAATATTGTTAGAAGATTAAGTTGATCTCAATAAAAGGCTACTTACTTGGTTTGGTTGGTGGTACATAACAAGTTGGTGGTACATAACAAGGATTTCCAAGAATGGGATTTGCAATACGCAGCCATAAAAGTACAACTTATTGAGTAAAATCTGATGGTTAATTTCTTGATTTGCTTCTATTTGTCAGTTGACTGTAATAATGATTGCCAAGTTTATCTGCGTAGATCTCTTATAAAACCTACCTCTTATAAAACCATGTTATTCTTATTATTATTATGAATACGGTTATCAAAGATTTTTTATGTATGGCAAAAATAGTTACTCAATCATTTTTGCTAGAATAAGTGACATAGAAATGGGTCGATAGTTATAGACTAGATGTTGCTCCCCAGTTTTGGCAACTGATACAACTTTAGCAGTTTTACATGCTGAAAGGAATAATCGTGAGCTACGAAAGGTTTTAAAGCTAATCTATGTGTAATGGTGAAGCAAGATGTGTGGCGCATTTGGATAAAATATCAGAAAAATACCATCTGATCCAGCTGCCTTGGGTATATTAAGAGCTTTGAGTGCCTTGAGTACGTCATCCGCATTTATAGATAAAGAAGTGAGGGTATCACTGTTCGTATTGCAGATATATAATATGGATATATCCATATTAGCAACTTCACTATGCACGGTAAAAAATACAAATAAATACAAAATATTGTTGCCGTTTGAATATTCCTATTCGGGCCATCTGTGAATATAATTGTATAAGTTCTAGTTCCACCTCTCTTTTCCTTAACGAATGACCAAAAATATTTCAAACCCCAAAAATTTTCATTACATTGGCCGTAAGGTCCGTTTTTATCTATATATAGGTATATATATTCATTCAAATAAAACGAATTTCAAATAGTAATTGTACTAGTGACCTCGCAACATATTATTCAATCAAGGAATCATTATACAAAAAAAACCTTCTAGTAAATTTCTTGAAACAATTTTTAAGAATAATAAATAAAACAAGCTTTCGAACAGCTCCTCTAACAGTGAAATTACTTTCTGAAAGCTTAAACAGTTTTAAAACTGTTTTAGCAGAAGTACTACTTCTTGTTATTTTTGATTAACTCATCCACAGCTAGCAATATTCATATAAAAATTAATAGCTTAATATTCTTTTAGTACTAATTTACTACTGCAGTCTTATTGGGTAATATTTTAATGTATATATTTGACTTATAATAGCAATTAAATTATTATAATCTTAAGATGTTCGCCAAAAAACCAGAATCCAAATAAAATAAAACATATCGAAAACAATATTAAAGAGTATAAGCCGGTTTATTCCCTAAAACGGATTTCATTCTGATTTGACTTCTACTCTATTTTAATTCTTAATTTATATTTGCAAAATCAATCTTGTGATATGCTTAAAAGTAATGTACGAGAAATTCAATATCTATTTATTTCTATGATTTATTTAATATCAATATTTTGCCATAACAATAACACAATAATATTAGGGGAGGGTGAGGGAGCAATCTAGCAGATATGAAGATATTTTTACTTGTGATTCTTATTGAATAAACCTCTCGTGGTATTTACCTAACACATATAGGAAGCGCGGGGATCTCATGTACACTAATCGGCAGTCTATGCCCGTATGTATTTTATAATTTATTTAATTCCAATAGGTACTTAAAATAAAATAATATTTGTAATTGTTTATATTCTATACACATATTTACTTTTTTTTGTTACAAATTTAAACCTGTTATTTTGCAATGTTTGCACAGGCAAATATAACCATGGACTTTTTAATTTAAAAATTGAATTCACTGCAGTCTTTACTTTTTTCCTTGTATATCATGTCGAATAATATTTCCATTTTATTTGTTTATTTAAACATTATTACAGTAAGGAGAATAATACAATAAATTACGAATTTAATGCTAAAAGAATCCTCTACCAGACTATATTGACGGTAATATAAAGCGGTAGTATAAGCTGTTATTAAAAAAAAACCTACTAAACCAATTTATGTAATAGAAAATCTTTTACATCTAAAACTAACTGAGAGATTCTTCTATGCTAACCTTATCAATAAAACTAATTTACATAAAGTACCTCCGCCTCTCCCTTGAGAGAATTCTGTTTGATATTATACATCAATTTCATTAAAACCATTACATAGAAACGTTTCTTGAAAGGATTATAATCAGACGAAGCTTTCAATGCTAATTTAGATTTGGGATAGCAATTAGTGTTCGTGAAAATGTTTTTAGACGTCCGAGATGAGTAAATTTCACCGGCATCCATTAACGGCATTCAAACCAGCCATGATAGTACTTAATTTACTTTTTTCCCTATAAACATTACAATATAAACTGTTTTACATACATTATTTCTGTTTGTCGTTTATAGTGCTAGCCGGCAAACGAGCAAACGGGCTGTGCGATGAATAGTGCACAACTTCCCTTACGGATATACAAACAAAGATAACGCGTTTTGAGAAATCAGCTTACTAACTGACTCTCAGACACGGGAACCTGATTGTTTAAAAATCGCAACTGATCCAAGAATGAATGGTAACTAGCATTTTAGCTAGAATCGGTTGTTTAGCCAATGAATGACTTTGAAACGACCAATTTGTTCTGTTTCCAGAATACTGCCATCCTTACGAACCGTTCAAGTGTCCGGTGGATGGCAACTGCATCTCCATCCAGTACCTCTGCGACGGCGCACCGGACTGCATCGACGGCTATGATGAGGACTCGAAGCTTTGCACTGCAGGTTAGCATATTTTCATTACCTATTTATGCAGTAAAGTGACGCGTTCGTACCCCTTCTGCTGCAGGACAAGTTCTGTATATAATTGAAACCCAACAGTATTTGTGTATGTTTGAAAAGATCGAAGCCTACCTGCAAGTAAGTATAACAGGAGCTATGTATGGAACGCGAGTTGGAACCGCTCATGTTCCTCTATTTTTTCTAGTTATATTCGTTTTAATATTGAGCAGTTGTGTTGACGGGAAACCTCGCGATAAATCCTGAGTTCTCTATATTTACTCGAAAATGTGCTTTTGCCAATCCGTACTTGGCCCGCAATGACCAAGACTTTGGCCTTAACCCTGTCAAATTAAACCCAGTCCCAGCAAGACAATTATACATAAATGACCAGTTGCCAACCTCGAAGTAACATCTACTATGAACTGTTACACTGATTTAGTCACAATAAAGATTTTTCTATGCCCGTTCAGTTAGCGACACATATCACGGTTACCGACGACCGTGAACCTTCTTAATCTAGTCGGTTGCCGGTTTTTCACAATGACTTCGTTAAATTGTGATACACCAAATGAAAATTATACAAACTTAAACATTAATTTGTGTGAGTTTGGTTAACTTAGGTAGTTTAATTAAAAATTTGAATATAGCGAAGGCGTATGATATTCTGTCACGATAACAGCAAACTTGGCAAACACGACACAAACGGAATATTACGCAACGACCCGCTGCGCCGCATTCGCTCTTAGCTGAATGTCGAGTTGCCGCCCACACGTGCCAAGTTGTGACTGAGCAGTTTGAACACCTCATTAAAATGTTAGGCTAAGTAGGCACAGCTTACAAATAAGATTTCATTAATTTTACTACGTTATTAATGTATTAACATATATAGCTTGTAGAAGAACTTTTATCAGTAGTAATAAAAAGAATTTCAACGTCATCGCCTAGTTCAGAAAAAGTGCAGGAACAGACAGACATAAATAATTACTTTGTTTTAAATATTAATGACCGCGTAGCCCAGTTGGTAGTGACACAGGCTACCAAGCGAAGAGTTCCGGGTTCGATGCTTGGCCGAGACAGACATTTATTTGAAAGATTAATGTTTGCTTTCGAATGGTGGTTTTTTGTAATACCTTATTTTTTGTGTACAGAAATGTTACAAGTGGCACCAGTTGAGGAAAGCTAGTTAGAAACGCTCCAAGCTAATTAATGTATAGAGAGGTGAATGTATAGAGATAATGTATAGAGAGATGGTGTGTTCAGGAGGTTAGAGCTTTACAAGTCGAGTACGTTAACTGCGTATTATTTTTTGTCTGTGCCTCTTAGATATTATCAATTTAATTAAAAAGTGTTTTTATTCAGATGAGCCCAAAGAATTATGGCCTGTTTTTCTCTTGCCGTGTTTAATGTTTGACGACACCATAGCCCAGTTGGTAGTGACCCTGCCTGCCGAGCGAGGGGTCTGGGTTCGATTCCCGGCCAGGGCAGACATTTATGTAACAGATAAATGTTTGTTCTCGGCTTGTGATGTCATATTTGTGTATGTCCATGCCACCTACAACACTGGGAATCCTAGTGCAGGGGTGTGAGTGTGTATTTAAAAAAATGTTAAATCGTGTTACGTTATTCAATTTGAAAGAGCTATACAGTATTAAAAATACTAAGCCAATATCTATTAGCATTCCCTACCAGACGATTCTGGTTTCGTAGATGTTTTACGGGTTATTATAATATTGATTGAATGTACTGGTATACTCCTGAAATATTCCACTGTTTACAAGTGTATGACAAAACGCGAACTGTAATAACGTAATAAGGAGCTAACCGAAACCGCCATCGCAGATTCCTCGAGGCTCTCGCAATGAATTATTTACAAAGGCCTCCGCTTGGATAATTACTAATCCGAGATACGATCCGTTTGGGTCTCTTAATTTTTATTAGGTTTGTTAATGATCATTGAGCATAAAAAACATGCATTTTTATATTTACAAAAGTGGACATTAAAACCATAAAAGTATTTACCGTATTATATATTTACAAAGAATCTCAATAATATATTTTAATAATGTAACTGTAATGTTTTTTTTGATAACTTTAATGCAGGTAAACATATATGTTTTGAACTTTCTGTCTTTTTTTCTACGCCCGTGTCAGATGGTAACCACTAAACAGATTAATTGTGCATACCGATGAAACTTTTTACTGTGTAATGCATATTACTATTAATGGGTAGCAAGTTAACTTTAGACTGCTTTTTTCGCATTTCATTGAAAGGACAGTAAATAAAATTTTACGGCTATTGGCTACAACTGGTACAGCTACTGGCTGGTTATAATAAATGAATACCTACTCTGGGTTTCTAATTCATGAAACTAAAAAAACGTAGTCGGTAGACAATACCGATGCTATTTTGAAAGGTAACCCGTAGATTTTTCGAAGCGAAACATGGATACTAGGAAACGACGATCGAGTACTAAGTAGGTACGACCGTACCCTGCTCTCAAACACGCAAATAGGTAATTACATATTCATGTTGAATCAAGGCTCATCGAAGCATACATTCTGCTCAATCAATCGGCTGTCTATTCTTCCTGCCTTTTGAAGTCGAATGCCTAAATTACAAGCAATTTGTATCTCTAGAAGTCAGTAATATATTATGTAAGTAAGACTTAGTCATATTCTTGTAATGAATCGTCGAGACGATTCATGAATCACAAGTGTTGTTAGTCTAATTAATAAACCACAATCTATATTATCCAAATCCAGACCAAGCATAAGGCTAGTAGACTTTTAGTATTATATAAATGTGAATTATATTAAAGTTAACAAAACAACAAATTAAACAGAATTGTTGTAACTATATTTGGTACCTATTTAAAAATTATTGTAATTTAAAGAAAATACAATTCTAGCTACGCATAAAATTCTTTGTTTTTATAATTAATCTGATCTGATGCAGATCTGATGCATGTCATGATCTGCATGATCATAGTTTTAAAATTATTTTGTTATCATTGATTTAGAGGCGTAGAAAAAAATATCCATTACATACATAAATATAAACAGACAAGTGAAGTGAAAGCGATGGATAACTGCGTTCAATACTGACCTGTCCTCGTAATTGAATATACCTGAAGGATGCTTCATTTCGCTGCGAAATTACGGATTGATGCACGGTTAATATAATAAAAATAATTTATAGCGCCTAAAAGCCTTACCGAACAATGTTTGACGATACAAATTGTGACGGACCACTTTACGTACGCTCTGAGACACGGAACATCCGATGTTGTATAACTAGGTCGATCGCTTACGATTCGTTTTATATATTTCAACTCTTGGTGATACAATTGGTCAACAACTGCCAACAACAATCCAAATGACGAATGTGACAAATTTCTTAAAGAACACTCGTAAACGGTTCGCAAGAATTTTCAGAATAGTGCGTAATGACTCTTTTGAAATATCGTTCCAGTTGGTTTTGATCAAATGGCCCTGGGCGGTTTTCGGCTAATACACGTTAATGCAAACGTAATGGTTGTAATTGGCCGCTGATGATAAGTGATGATATCATCACCGCATAAGGTCATTCATTATAACAGGGGCTTCATATAAGAAGTTAGATATATGTTTTTTTTCTGTATTTATACTGACAGATCTCTCCAGGATTTCCACAATGAATTACGAAATCGTTTTTTAAAGTGCATACCTACTACCCACCTGCGGTCATGCAATGTGAAGATCTGTTTATCTGATCCGGAGATAATCAATAAACTCCGTAACAGTCACTGTATTTTTATATATGTAAATATATTATGAATTAAGTAATGAAATAACATTTATAATTCGAAGTTGGTTTTTACAAGCATTATTCGATTTTTTTAATATTATTTAATTTAAATGATCATAGATCATAGTCTATGCCGAATTACTATTTGATGTTTTTTAAAATTTTACTAGAAATTAAATGCATGTATCTACTAATTAAACTGGTATAGTAGGCAGAAGGCTAGTAGTAGAGACTTTAGATTACCTATGTACATACATCCTGTTCACCTTTATATTAACACCAAAATCCATTAGTCACGTACTACGTTATACAAACACAGACAGGTTCCCCACAAACTGCGCACATATCCACCAAGGGCACGGGGTGTTATTCTAGTCATATAATTAAAACCAACCTTGCAGGAAGTTCCTCTGTTTACGTAGGGCTTAAAGGTTATTTTAATTATTAGATTGTCATTAGAAATGGAGCCAATAATTTTAAGACTGATGACTCATCATTATCACAACAGTCTATATTACATATAATATGTATGTAATATGAATAAATTTTCTCAGGCCTTCATCCTTCATGGGGCTCTATTAAATACATTACCCGATTAAACTCGTAAACAGGAGAGCTTTACGTCTACATTTGGTAGCCTATCGTTATGAATCACATTAGTAATGGATCATAAAAAGCAATTCAGTATGACAGTATTATTTTGTAGACATATTATAAACATCTACTTTATAGTATAGACTAGTAACTCGAAGTGTTTATATATAATCTGTATGTCTCGAAGTAAAATTTGTACATAAAAAAATGCACTTCTTTTAATCAGGCGTTTGTTCCGGTTGTTGTTCGTGAATCATTTCTCGTTGCATTAAGTTAAGTTGAAATGCACGCAAAATATTCCAACCACTCAACTAATTTCCACACCAATTTTTTATACATACGAGTACACACCTCAGCACTCCGATTCCCTGTATTCAGATGACTTGCACGTATAAAAGTAAGACATCACAAACATGTCTTTAGAGCAAACATTTATCTCTCACATATAATTTAGGTACATATCGCCCAGAATCGAGCCCGAGAACTTTTGCTCGGCAGACATGATCGGTACCAATTTGGGAAACGTAGTTGTCATAGTATTATCTAGGCCTGTTATGGATATGACATTTCGGATTATCCGATTGTTTCGAATAATTACGGTTACGGATATTACATGATTAACGACTTGGAAAAGAATATAATGTACTTCCAAAGTTTGGCTTTGTTTCTAAATTTTATATTTATTATAATCACAGAAAAAGCAAATTAAATAATAAAACTATCTAAAATGAGAACGACGCAGCTAGTGTAACGGCTCGGTTGGCGTAAACAGTCATAACGTGTTTTATTTAGACTGCCTCTATCTGAAATTATCCGAAACTTTTTTATAGTATTCGGTTACGGAACAGATATATTTTTATTTCGGATATCCGATAGTTTTGGTTACGATTACAGAAGTCCATAGCATCCCTGGTTTTATCTCTTATTACGCGGTAAATGACCAATTTGCACGGATATTTAGTCCCCTAGATATTTATTTATTTACTTAACACCGTTAAGAGTTAAATATTAAAAAAGTATGAAAGCAAACAATAAAACGAAACTAAATCTGTAATGAAATAAACCCCAATCATCATACTAGCCAGCAGACCTTGTTTACTGACTAAACAACATATTTAAGTGGTGAGTGTTGTTTTTACGTCACAGCATAACATAAAATATACATTATATATCGAGTAACCGAATTCAAAAAATATAGTTTGTGTACATCAGTCAGTCAGTCAGGGCAATCTTGTTACAGACACATTATTAGTAGCCTCCACATTCAACCGTTACGAATGTCATTAGGTTTATTGACCTAAATCACTAATTAGATCTAACGTACTGATTACTACATAGACGCTGCCGCGTTCTGTGAACAGTGAAATTAAAACGACCAGCTGTGGCTAATGTGTTAAACGTAGTAGTCGATTTGGTTGTTAAGTAATATTAATATCATAATATATAATGAATATTATTATTAGTAATATCTAATTTCCAGTCACCGTCAATACTACTATGATTAATTCCTGTTTTCGGATACTTGGATAGTGTTTCAATCCGGTGGATATTTAGTCGCCAGGAAACACGTTAATGACCTCTGCCACTCGTCCACCCCGGTTTAAAAATAACATTTAATTATTTTAAACGAGATATGATGTATATGAGAAAAACTATTACGGGTGCAATTAACGCAATAGAACCCATAACAATAGTTGTCAGAATTTTTGTCTGTTTGTCTGTGCGTTTGTGCTCGCTATCTCAGAAACTGCTTAACCGATTTCGTTCTGGTTTTCACTAATGTATTGTAGTAAGCATCACTTAATGTTTATAGTTCGTTTCATTGCAATCTGTCCATAAATAAAACGTTAAAAAGAGAAAAACCCAGGCCTAAAACGACGCAGGTCTTATTTGTAAGCGTAATGCGTAATTTTTCTGAAGCGAAGCGAGGGTGGTTCGCTAGTTCAAGAATACGAATGAAGCTTTTCAAACCATTTTCAGGCAATATATTTTTTAAATGACACTCATTACTTTGGTAAAGTTGTGGTTTTCATCCACGATGAGTTTTCACTTTTTTAATTTATGAGTACAAAGATTTTTACTTTTACTTTACTTTAGGGTACGTTTTCCGTGACGTCCTGCACATTTTTTGTTCGTATCATGTGTATCTAAAATTTAAAAAAAAGATTTGTTGTCGATCAATGTAAAAAGATGTACATAGTGATACACTCCTCGTCGCAGATCTCCCAAGTTTTAGTAACTTGGCACACCTAAGGTGTCTATTATAATTGTTACATGGCCCAAGTGATATGGATTCCAGCTAACCCATGAACATCTTTAAATTTGGATGTATTTCTTTATGTGGAAGTATAAAATTAGCTGGACTGGTAAAATGAATATTGCAAGCCGTGGAGTTGTTTGAACTAACTAAACTAAGTTGTTTGAAGTACATTGCCTTACTACAAAATAAACACAGTTCGAAGTAGTCACTAAACGAAATATAACTTGACTGTGCCTTGGTTTTAGCTAAAAGACCACCAGTGGAAGAAACTGCGTCCTTCCTGCAGTCCCTGTTGGCTTCCCATGGGCCCAACTACTTGGAGAAGCTATTTGGAAACAAGGCCAGAGATGCCCTGGAACCATTGGGTGGCGTGGAGAAAGTAGCCATCGCTTTATCTGGTAACAATTTTTCAACACTGTTGATAGTCTAGAGTAAGCTTGTTTTAAAGAACATCAAGTCTTAAAATTATTTCACTCGCACTCAGTACGTAATATACATTTGTCTCAAGTCACCAACTCCGTTCAACCTTAGAAAACTGGACAGACCATCTGGAGTGATTTAAATTCATGTATTATATTAATAAAATTATCTTAAGTAGACTAACGTCACAAACTAAATGTGTTTGGGAAAGATTTAATTTTTATTTAAATTTATTTCTCAGAATCCCAAACTATCGAAGACTTCGGAGCAGCTCTTCATCTCATGCGATCTGACCTGGAACACTTGCGCTCTGTCTTTATGGCTGTGGAGAATGGCGACCTCGGCATGCTCAAATCTCTCGGCATCAAGGATAGCGAGCTGGGTGATGTCAAATTCTTCCTCGAGAAGCTGGTGAACACCGGATTTCTCGATTGAATAGCGCCGGAGTCAGCCTCTGAATACTATCACGTCGTCCCCTTTGCCCCTATAAGCTCCTCATTCTACAGCTACCTTCCCTACGACTCCATCAAGTATAAGAGAAATTAAATTCTCAATCTCCTTTTCCCTTTCCTGTTGCGAATGGAGTGTGATAGAATTGTCATCTTTCATGGATTAAGTATTCGTTTATATCCTCTCGACCGCCACAACCGGCCACGTGGTCTCGATTTGCTATGGACGAAGCTGTGTCCTTCTCTAATTTTACTTACTTTAATCATATATCCCAGATTAATAATATACTAAAAATTATTTTGATTAGCGGCTTTAGAATTATGAAGAGGATTAATTTCCGTCACATACACTAAGTATATTTTTATAAAGCTTTGTTAAACAAACACCGACTTGCCAATTGTTTTTGAAACTTTTGACAAATCAACAAGTTGTGTCCGGGAATAACACTCGCGTCCACGTCATGGGCAAACGCACGGGCTGGAAATATTTTACGTGTTGACATCAGCAGTTCGTTATTTAATTTATTACCCGATACGATTTTGCGTCGCTCTTTAAATAGCCGATTAAGAAAGTATATACTTTTTTGTACTCTGGCTGGGAGGACCTTTTTTGTAGAATACCTTTTTATTGCACAGTATTATCTAAGAACCGTAGTCTGCTGCTTTGATGCAGGAGTAAAACATGTTCAGCCCCAAGTCTCAGCCCATGGCCCCAATCATAACTTGTGGATTATTTGAATGTATGTTCGATTGTCGCCCCATCCCTTGGCAAAATTACGAGTAATTTGAAATTTCTAATCACGACGAACTTTAACATCAGAGGCGACTCCGTAAATGGAAAGTGTCCGTTGTAAGCGAGATATAAAGCTAAAGTAGGTCGATTTCACCTAGAAATTGCTCCTTATTAGGTAGAATACTAACGTGTTAAGAAACATTAAAAGAATGCATGCGCTTTATATCTGGCTTTTGGAAAATCCAGAGTAGGACCATCGATAAACATATCATTTTAACTTAGATTAAATTACGATACATTATTGAATTATAGATTATAACATGTAGCTGATAAAGTACAATTATTTTAATATGATCGATATTGTAGTGTTTATGAAACATTTTTAGATCCTTTTAGTGACATAGACATCGTCGGAACATATCAGCAAACGGGTGCTCCGTGATAATACAAACATATCAAAATTATGTGATTAATAAATGTTAGAGTGTGTGCTGTTTATTATAGTACAGCTGAACAATCTAGTCGTTACCCTAGATCCTGCACAAGGTTTGATCTCCTAATTAATAACGAGAACGCCACATTCTGATTGAAGAAATACATATTTAAAATATAAATTTTATTAGTACCAATTAATTACGGCTTTTATAAGCCTTTCGTCTTCGATGTTGTATTTGTACTTACATATATAAATAACTTTTGCCAAATGCGGGCTACGTGTACAACGAACGGATTAAACTTTAACCGGTCAATTGTAAATACAATGCTTGGAAATCTAATGATATAAGATGCTTGCATAGGAATTTTAAGAATAATAAATAATGGTGCGGAGACCGAGTGCAACTGACAATTCAATCAGATCAGCGAGGTTGGAACCACAACAATGCAATATATGTACAATCGAGAGTGCATTAGATATACGAGAAACGCAGCGATATACCAACGAAATCAAACTACGGATTCGAAAGTTGTGATGATTGTGTCAAAAAGCCTGTATTTGTCAGAAGTTGTAAAAATTAATTACAATTTGGTATGATGTAGTCATTCTATCACTTAAAACCGTTTATTGACAAAAGTACACATACAACAATTACTTCGCACGTGTAGAGAATGTTATAGAGAATATTCAGTAGATAATTAATTATACGACTCTCGCTTCTATTATTCCACTAGTACTTTAAGAGATTTTAAGGGTAATGTCTACATACTATATAATTTTAACTTGCGTCAGATCTTAATATTATAAGTATAAAATCTATTGTATTTAATGTCTACTAACGATCTCTAAACACTTGATAGTTGACATGTGTTTTGATCTAAGTATTTGGCTTATCTATTCTTAAAAGAAGATCAATAAATCGATCATTAAATTGGTTTTTTATTTACCTTGGCACTATATAAAGCAACAGAATGACAGAAAAAATCTGTGGTTACTTTGATGTAAATTCTTTTACTCCACATAAAATTTACGATCGACCAGTCTGGCGACCATGTCTTAAGTGGTTCTGCTGAAATATTAAACATACTAGCGATGTTGTCATCACAATAACTGATGAGGGGGCTGTACTCTGGCGATATCCCTACATTACATACTAGCGGCGCCGTCTGACTTCGTTCGGGTTGGACTTTTAGTTATATATAAATTATTAATAAAAAAATTACATTTTTACCTTGATTACACATTAGGTTAACTGACATTTTATATAACCTATCATATGCACAATTATGTGTTCTCACTACATACCAATTTTCACGAAGATCGGTGAATCCGTTCTCGAGTTATAACGAGACATACAGACAGACACACGGACAAAAAATTTCAAAATGGTTAAATTTATGTCAGTGTATCATAAAACAATTTTTATACAGTTTAATTATTTTTATAACAAATAAAAATAACACTATCAACGTTATGGACTAAAGATGTGTTTGGGGTGAACATGTGGCAAAAATGTTCTACAAACAAGTCAAATTGTTTCTTGAAATTTATTTATCTATGTCACTGACCGAGTCTACGGTGGTGATACAGTTTGGTAAACTCGCTTAATTTTTTCCACAGGCAGTAATTGTGGTGCGAAATGTATGATAGTGAAGATAGCTTCTGTAGAAATGTATATTTAACACTATACGTGTATTCAACATGCATATATTTTCTACAATTATACTTCTTAGTTCTGTTAGCCTCCCAATTGAATACTTTTCGCTCGTCTGCATGTCTTGCTTGTTGCTAGTACTCTCTTTACCGTCATTTTGTAGTTTCGCGCGTTCTATTAAGATGACCTAAATGTTTATGTTAGGCGTTATAAGGTAGGCCATATATAGGCTAGCGAACATACTTTTAAAATCATACGTTAAATAATTTAACGTGTTTCTATTGTATTGTTGTAGAACCAATACACTCCTCACAGCTTCTTTCTTAGCCAGCAATAAAAGTACAGTTGTGAATACCTGGGCGTCGTCATTTTTCAATGACTACAGTCGCCGTTTGCAACAGCAGCGGGCTAGTCGCCGACAACTCCGTTTGTAAATGTTTTAATACTATAAAAAAAACTGTATAATTATTTGTATTCATGCATATCTCCATTACACGATGTTATTACATTCGTGGAAACCGACATGTAGAATACAGAATATAAAAAAAATATCTCATTTAACACCGCTAACAGTAGAATTTCTAAAAAGTTTTTCGTATTACTTACTTTATGTATAGATTTTTACAACACAAAGCCTTTTTTTTACATAAAATAAGTTAATGCTTGACAACAATCCCACCTGAGGGTAAGTGATAATCAAGTGCAAAATATTGAACGCAATAACTTATAATAGGCAATAACTTATAATTCACTCTCCTCCTGAAGACTTAACTATTTTATTATCTATTAATAATGCAATATTTTGTATGACATACACAGATGACACAAACAATAAAAAATAATTTAATTACATATAATTCTCAATTATTTAATTCACATTTAATTCTTAAACTCAAACTGCTTGAATTTTAAAAAAAGTGCGCGAAAACTATCAAACACTACCACAGGGTACTATTGATATACCGGTCTTTTTATAATGTTACCATTACAAAGTATGTAATAACGGTACCAGAACTGATACCGGTACGGTTTTGTGTTTGTTATATAGGTACAATATAAATAAAAACATCAAAGTGGATGAACTATGTAAATGACTAAAACATCTTTGCTTTTCATCAGTTTCAGAAACAGGTGCTTGTTATAATTGGTGACATAAAATAATGTTACAAAATTGTATTGGTTTTAATGAATTAATATTTTATTATTACTTTGTAAATATTTGGTTATTGTTGATCAGCCTAAAATGTACACAATGACTACACCAAAGCTCACATCATCATCTGTAACAACTTTATTTGGCTGCAAAGTACTTTTGTTCTCTATGAATTTGGTGCAGCCACAGTTAATTATCATAATTTATTATGACCTTATAATTTTTAATATATAATCGAAAATACAAGTACGTTATTACGGTATAAAAGGAAAAATATTTTAAGAACATATATTGCAATGAAACATCAACACTATAAAATCTAGATATTTATAATTTTTACATTGAAACATGAAAAACAATAAAATATATATGTCGAGGAGAGTGCAAACACTAGAATATTAGTGTTACAAATTTCTAGCCCAAAGTTTAAATATTTAAATTCTACACATCAATAGAGACTAAGTGAGCAAATGAACTAATAAAATAACCCAAAATATAATTTCTGCAAAATAAGTAGGAATAGAGGTAATAATTAATCATTGTGAATTTGGAAATTACTGTCTCTGCATTAGGTATATTATCCAACTTCTTAACTGAAACCCAAAAATTTAAGCAGTACCAAAGTTGTACAATACGGAACATGTAATTAATCTATGGTTTTACAAGTGTCAATAATGTATGTAGAATAGGGTATCTGAGATATAATTTCCGGATTGCGAAAATATTAACAATTCATTGTTTTATACTTTAGAAACAACATTTAACACGTTACCAAATAATTAAAATAAAATCGACAAAAAATAAACGCTACCCATTGAAAACGATTGTGACGTCAGTCTACGTCTATAGTGCTACATGTAGTCTGGATAGTCCTGAGGTTACTCCTGTCGGTCTGACGGCGGATCGATGTCAAAATGGCGCTAAAATGGTGGCTGATTTATAGCGCAAGGAAACGTTGACTTTTAACTAACATTATTTTTATGTTTTAATCATAATTTGGATTTGAGATTTTAGTAATTAACGAAGAACATAAAAATTGCACACATATACATATTATTAGGGCTTGATTGATTCATTTTTGTTCATAGCATGGGAACAATTGATCACAATAAACATTATAACAACAATTACAATTAAGTAAAAAATATCTTATAAAGCATGGTTTCACATTACATACATTATAACAAATGGAATTTAAAGCTGAAAACATGGGCATGTGGTTTCGAAACAACACTTGAAATATCAATAATGATAAAGTGACCACAATATGCTTGTTGATGTCATATGAGATTTAAAAAAGGAATATGGGCATATTATAGATTGATATTACTCTCAAAGATGCGGAAATTTGCCTGACAAACTCTTTCTCTGTTTTCGTGCTCAATATTACTTGTAACAATGTGAATTAATTACATATACATATATAGAACACACTGTACTTTATTAGCACAAAAAAATTATATGATGGAACGAAATAACTTAAAAACTAACAAATAGATCTTAATTATACATATTTAACACTAATAAATATATGGAACTTACAACAAAGTTTTCTTTAACCCACTCAAAGATTCATATTATAATTAAATACAAATATTTACCTAATATTAAGGATCATAAAATGTCAATGCACTGAAATGCTTTATCAACGATAGCAAAATATACTTCTAAGATTTTCTCCCACGTTTCTTTTGAGCTTTCTCCCTTAACTGATCTTCCTCATCCATCTTATTATAATGAGAGTGAATATGAGCAAGTAGTTTCTTCTCCCTTGAAAATTGTTCACTACACATATTACATGTGTATTTGTCCTTATCTTTTTCTTTGCATACTGCAGGTTGGCTATTATTAATAGCTGTTGAAGTGGAAATTTGTGATTCTTGGATAATGTTATCAGTCGGCAGGACATATGAAGGTTGTAGCAATGGATCCACATTAATAAATGTAAAAAATTCCGGGTCCTTTGGAGGCGTAGTATCTTCTAAAGTAACTGAAAAAGGTTGTTCCGTATTGTCTTCTCGTGAATTATCGTATCGTTGCTTTCTAGCTCTTTTTTTTGGAATCTCTTCTGCTGCTTGTTTTGATTTTGTTGAAATCAATAATTTACTAGGATTACCGGTCTGAACAATTGTATAAGACTGTTTTTTCATTGCTGGCGTTGAAAAAGCCATGGAATCTGATATAGGTGGCGCGTAATCATTAGTATGCTCTGCAGGTCTCTTAATGAGACCGACTGGGTAAGGCTTGTCCGATGGCGGTGACGACTCTAACACATCTATTGATTTTTCTTTCAACGAATTTCCTCCATATTTAGTTCCTTTAAAACTTGTAGAACTTTCACTTCTAGATTTTGACTTACTCTTCTTTTTCTCGTCATCATTTTTTGATTTTACTGAATTGGACTCATCACTTGAAACATACTCTGCATTTTCCTCAATTTTTTCTTCTACTAAGGTAAAAGTATTATTTGGTCCAGAGACAAGTTTATATCTACTATTTAAACTAGGCATTCCTGGAAATGATACAGTTGGAGTATTAAGTTGTAATGTATTTGGAGTTATTTGTTTATTTATAATAGCAGAAGAGTCAGTAGTTTTTGACTCGGTATCGTTTCGCTTTATCCTGCTAGCCGGCCCAACTTTGGGTTTAGATTTAACTGTAGCAGGCGCTGGCGGTGGCGAATCATCGTCCAAAACAATAGGCTTTTCATTAACAACTGCTGGCTTAGAATGTAAACCATCTGTTTTTGTGGTTATATACTTTACTACGGGTATTTTGGGCGGATTAGGGGGTAAATATTCTGGTATTACTTCTTGTTTTGGACCACCATTTTTAGCACAAGCATGTGACATAACAACCTCTTTTTTAAGGAAATTCCTATTGCATAACTTACATTGGAATAATACACCCACACCATTAACTTTGATCATACTAATATGATCCATAATATCAAATGGTTTCATTTTAGGCTCAGCTTCTACTGGTTTCTCTTCTTTTTTTGGAACTTCTGCATCTAGAGATGAATCTACTAATTTAGTGGGGGATTTTATTTTTATTCCCCTATCCGGTGTTTCAACTTTATTTGTATCATTATCACTGTTGTCTGTTGTTAATTGTTTAATTTTTTTGTAAGTCGTACGTAGACCCTCATACAAAGGCTCACTATTAGAAGATCGACTTGATCTTGTACTGGGCACTTTTTGATCATTTTTCTCAATCTCCTCCTTAAGACCCAGTGTTAACTCTAGGTCCTTTTTCTTACTTTCCATTTTTTTCCTTGATTCTATTTCACCGTCTAGCGTGGTTGTATCATTTTTTAGGATCTTCTTTAAAACAGGTTTTTCGTCATCTTTTTCTACAGGCAATGACTTAATTGGTATATCTTTAATACCCTCCATAGCCTTTTTTATTAAAGCGTTACAAATATCATCATTAGACATATTGGATTGATTCAATTTCTCCTCCCATAGAGTACGAGTTTTAGTTTTAGTGCCCAATGACCCCATCTTACCTACTACTTTTCGTAAGTTATCTTGGGTCTTAATACACTTCTGTACAAATTCATAAAGTTCTTCCACTTTAGCTGAACATCGAAAACAAATTTTGTGTGGCAGATCATCATTCTCTTCAATCTGAAATAACAAAATGTGTGTTTAATACATAAAATAATAATACAATTCACTTCATATAATAAATAATGCAACAAATTAAATATAAACTTAGTATAAATGAAAATTAAAGTATCTTAAAAAAGAAATACATTATAAAAGAAGACGCAGTGCTTTAAAAGGGTTTCCTAAAAAAGTAACCAAACAAAATAAGGTGGAATTTTTATTGGCACAAACCAAATAGAATCAACTTTCACCCTGTCAGAAATGTTACTGAAATTATTTCAATTACAAAAAAAAAGAAATTTTATATATAATTGAAATTTGTAAAATTTTGAATTTGTGAAATTGAAAAAAAAAATGTATTTGAAATTACATCTTTAGCATACATCTAAATAAATGTGCTGCTGCTGTGTATTATACAAATCATACAGTTAACAATGCTGATCAAAAAATGAAGCAATGGTTCTATCAACCAAAGTTTTATTACTTCTTTTGTGATGACATGAACTTATGATGATTATTAAGTGCCTGATTTAGCTATTATTAGTATTTTAGTTTGGCGACATTAGTATTATTCAGGGATGTTATGGAGCTCCGTAACCGTAAACGAAACTATCGGATATCCGAAATAAAAATATATCCGTAACCATAACTGAATCCAATAAGTTTCGGATAATTTCGGATAGGGGAAAAATCTAAATAAAACACGTTATGGCCGGTTTTCGCCGGCCGAGCCGATACACTGGCCATGTCGCTCTATCTTTAGATAGTTTTTGTTATTTAATTTCTAAGGCTAGTGTTTTTTCTCTGAACCTAGAAATAAAGTTTAAATAAATTATATATTTTTCCCAGTAGTAAATCTTGTAATATCTGTAACCGAAATTATCCAAAAAATCGGATAATCCGAAGTAATTTCATTTCCGTAACCATAACTAAAACCGGTAAAATATAATTCATATATCCGTATCCAAATCTAAATCCGAAATTTCATATCCATAACATCCCTAGTATTACTCAATGGCTGAATAATCAAAAACGAATGGTAAAAGATCTTCAAAACGGTCATATCGGGGCAGCCTAGAATATTGACTCCAATACGATGTCGGCAGAACAGTGTCTTAAGAGACAACAGAAGCCGGCCTGGTTGGTGGTTGGGTTTTGTATAAGGATTATATTATCAATAATATTATTAAGCCACTAATATTATTACTGGTATTATTATCTTTCTATGCAACCTGCCTGGCTAACAAACACCCTCGGATCATCCGCCAAATTACTCGTGTTCCGGCGGGGGCTCGAGAGCCAGTAATTCAGCTTCTTCTTACCGATGACGCATCAGTGATGCCTTTGGTGTTCGTAATATTAATGGGCGGCGGTGACCACTTACCAGCAGGTAGCTCATTTGCCCCATCAGTTATTTACTTTAAAAAAATTACACATTTTTGGGATTACTTTAAAGAAAGCTTTTGCTCTTTACATCGTGCAAACTACATTTATTTTGATTACATTAAAATAATATCACTACTTTTATGTCCCCCATAAGACATAGACAATAGATTTCCATTTTTTTAATGTTAATAGTCGACAAACGAGTAGACGAGCCACCTGATGGTAAGTGATCATCGTCGCCCATGGACATCAGCAAGAGCAAAGGTATCACTGATGCGTTGTCGGCCAGGAAATAAGAAGGTAAGAAAGAAAGTACTGGCTCTTAAGCCCCCAGCCGGAACACGATGAGTAGTTTGGCGGCTCTCAAGCAGGAGGGTGGTAACTAGCCAGCCAGGCAGGCTTCAAGGAAATATATAAAATACCAGTAATAATATTAATTACTTAATAATACTGTCGCTTCTCACGACACCCTGTTCTGCCTGCATGGGATTGGGGGGGAGTATTCTATGCCGACCCAATACAGCCAATTCATGCTGACATGATTTATTATGGTTGTTGTAAGTGGAAACGTATGGCTTGAAGGTAGTTTGTTGTTAAATAAGAGATTAATAATTCATGTGTTGCATCCCAATTAGATTATTATGTTTCTGTATATCTTCAAACAATAATAAATCTGAAGTTTCATAGTGCTTATATTTGTTCTATTAAGATTGTAATATTGTTTCTAGTAAGAATATGATATTTTTAGTTCAAATACAAATACTGAACATTTTATATAAATAGTAATGCGTTAATTTATAATGACACACAATGAAATATAATTTTCAGGTGGAAAAAAAAGTCTGAGATCTTGAACCCTCACTTAAACATGATGATATATCTAAATCTATAAACAACATTAGCAAAGAAAACAAACCAGAAATCTGAATATGCATAGAATTTCAATTGCTTTCATTATGCATTTCCTAATATTACATAATATCTAGGATATGTGTACTGATATTTTGTTTCACATAATGGCAGTAAAGTAAGTGCAAGAATCAAGATTATTATTATCAGAAATACATTATAGTATATGTTTTGTTTTTTTTTTAAATATGCAGAAATCTCTTTTCTCTATTAAATTGCTTTTAATTGGTCTAGAATAATTGTTGCATTAGAAATATATTAGTACAAAATAATTTAACTTTGCTGTGCTGACCTACAACTAGTATTCTCTTTTTTTTTTTAATTGGTATGTTTAAAAATATTCTATGCCTTTTTTTTCTTGTCACATGGGATTTTACTAAGAAACTATATAAATATATTTGGTCAAAAAAGAGAAGTTTTTCTACTAATCTGTTCATAATAATACCATCTAATGTGAAAAAAAAGAACCCATATTACAAAATAATAAATAACATAATAATTTAATTCCATTCATATAGTTTTAATTATATATATTTTATCTACTCCCATGATTTAAATCCTCTATAAAACATTCTGAAACAGTTAGCTTACTGCCAACATTAAAACACCCAATGTCCAAATCCCATCCAAACGGATGATATAATGTTGTACTGAATTTCATAATAACACTCCTTTGTTTTTTCAAACCCTTCTGTGCAAAGGGTTTACTCAACAGACAGCCACATTCTTACTGCTCGATGTATGGTAGCTGTATGAATTTCAAAAAAAGAATATCTGTATGAATTTTAAAAAAGAACATTGTCATTCACATGCATTTCACTATCAGAACGCTGCGAGCCATAAAAAAAATTGATTATTTGAATCCCTGCCATTTTTCTTCCATATTTTTATTGTTTTGTTTAAATTCATATTATGGGTGTAGATAAAGTTTTGTATGCAACTGTTGATAATTAGGTATTAAAACACTTGTGTGATACTATTATCACCCTCAGCTTTGCCTCGTGTGATAAACACACATTTGTGTTTTAATCCCCCTTATTATACAACAGTTACATAAATAACTGTTAACGAATATAAATATTTAATATTTTGAATTATTATATATACATATAAATTTTAAGATGAAAATTTAAAAACCTTTTATTTACTATCACAAGTACTGACAGTATGATTTCTCTGGAGAAAGATAAAATACAGGGCACTTATTTATTTATTTAAACTTTATTCAGGATATATTGATCAATAAGCTTAGGCATTACAGTGTCTAAACACAATCATAGTTATCAATAGAATAGATTCCCCAGGATCACACATTAATGTGAGATTACCGCAAGGATCAATATTAGGGCCACAATTATTTATATTATATACATATATAAAGACCTTACTTCACTAGGAACTTGTGTAAAACTGTACTTTCTGCTGATGACACCACCTTTGTAATTTACTTTCTGAGTGTATAACACAAGCCTGATAAGAGTTACAGAACCCAAGTACATCAATCATGGAAACCCAATTTTGTTTCTTAAGGCCAAGGGATACTACTTTTTAAATGAGTTTATTTGTACTTTAGTTATACATCTCTACTGTGGAAACATGTCAATGGGAAGACATTAACAAATTCTGCAGTGTTCCTAAGGGTTTAATGTCAGGTCCTTTACTGTTTTTGTTGTATAAAAAGTCTATCAATAATGTAAGAATTATTTACGATGAAGTATTTGTTGCCACTGATATTTCTTATTTAATATTAGTAGACAATAAAAAGATTACATTGATATAAAGAATATACTGACAAAGTGGTAAAGTGGTTTACTAACAGTCTAATCAAATAGTAAAATTCTTTCATATTATATAATTAAAAACTCACAATTCAATATTGTCAATACCACTATTTTTCTATATATTTGAAAAAACAAATTTCAATTGGGTTCCACTATTGATGTGCTATCAGATTTAGTTCTGCTGTTTTGACTCTCCAGAATGAATGCAATGAATGAATTAGAGTTAATGAGCATAGTATATTGATGTTTTGTTGTGGAAGTATTCTTTGGTTTACCTAGAATATTTATTTAGAAGCAGGCTGTTTGAACAATGTTATGTTAAAAATGTAAGTAACTGTAAGCAAAGATATCAGGGATTTCAATATCTTCACTATGGCTTCAGAGTTAATGTAAGATATTTGTAATGAAAAGTAATATCGATAATGTTAACATTAACCTTTATTAACTTTTTACACAAGTACTGACAGATTTATATATATATATATATACATATATATATGTATATATATATTTATTTCATTTATTTAGATATATAAATAAACTAATTTTACCTATCACTTCATAGCCATACCAGTACATAACAAATGTACATTGCAAGGCCACTCAATCCTATTCTGGCATTTTATTTCGAATTCAATTAGATTTTCCATTAAGTAAAACATAGATAAATTTGACTGGAGCCACCGTTTTCACCGCAATATAAGAACAAAATTTGTTTGTTAATATGATTTGTTTGATTAGTTATTGCATAATCTATGTATTCATATGTTATATATGGGAATAATGCCTATACTTCATGAATGTACTTCTTTGCCTTATTTTATAAAATAAGATAAATATTAGTATTATGTAGGTATAAGTAAAAAGGTATACAACATGACTACTTTACATCAATTAACCAAGTTACTGAACATTGGTAGTTTTTGTAAACATATTAGATATAATAAAATTTTAACTGATCGCTTACTGAACATGTAGCATATATACAAAAAGCTATTATTAGGGGCCTTTAGTAATGCAATAGAATCCAAAAAAAAACTTGTAAGAATTTTGTCTGATTCTCTGTGCTACTCTCAGAAATGACTTTACTTATTTCATTATGATTTTTACTTATGTATTGCAAGAAACATAACTTAAAATTTAAAGATTGTTTAATTTCAATCTGTCCACAAATAAAAAAGTTATAAATTAACCTAAAACAATGAAGGTGCTATTTCTAAGCTTATGGTGTGGTTTTTCTGAAACAAAACAAGGGTGGTTTCGCTAGTATTATATAAAACAAGACAAACTAATTAATGTGTGTGTATAGGAAATATTGATCTAAACTATTTTGTTTGTAATACAATTGGACACATGTGTTACGACAATCAACAATATACAACACTGTAATCTAGTCTACTCATAACTTTCCACAATTATATGATGCATCTGAGGACCACACAATGGATTAATCCCAGTATTTGTGCAATAACTTGATTTGTTACAATTTTTCTTTAATAACTATTATTTATACTCTGCTCTTTTTCTCACATACATACTACACTAAGGTCCCATGTATTATGGAATGGACATACACAATTACCTAACTCAATTTTCGGATTCGTCTAATGTCGATAACTAACGAAACAGTTAAAACTGAATGAATTTCAACAGCGGTTCAAGATATAATAATGTCTTCTTAAGCAATATCGTGTACAGACTCTAATCGAAGTCAAAAACCAATGGGTAATGAAATATATACTAACCACAAATGGCATCAAATCCTTAATTTTTTTAGCAATTATTTTGTCAGCGTCGAATATGTTGAGGAATGGACCATCTTTAGCCTCACACAGTCTGCACAACTTGAGCAAAACTGGTTGATTTGCTGTACTTAGGGCTTCGGCAATTACTTCGGTATTTATTGAATCCGTAATGGTGTCCGACTTAGCACTTTGAGGGACAGATTTTGAAGCTGAATGTTTGGGTCTACTACCTTTTTTCTTCGCCATTTTATTGTTATTCTTTCATTAAATGTACTTACACTAAACAATTCACAATCGACACAAACAAACACCGACCCTTCCCGAGTTTCGATCGAATCCACAAAACAGAATGTCTTACAAGAATGAAAAAAGAATTCGGAAAGGTGATTTCATTTTTAATGATTTTTTTTTCAATTTATAATAGTTATTTAATGAAATTCAACATACACTCATGTATTATTATTTTACACAACTATGTCAATTCAATAATGTTAAACAATTTAGTCGCAAGAGCCACACAACTTGAAAATTGTATTGTATATTTGTTATCTATGATTTTGATATTATTTAATGTATTGTATTATTATCTATGATTATTTTTATGATGTTAACGGAAAAATGAAATGTATTTTTAGAAATATATCTCATGTTTTGAATCAATAAATAAAAGTATATGTTAAGTAATATTAAACTATAATAAAGTTACGAATAAGTAATCGTAGTACGTAAATACAAAGTAAATAAAGATTCCCAATTACACATCTAGAAAGGTCATTTAAATTACTAATAGACGATCAGGCGATACTCATACACAACATTAACGATGTATTTGCCTTTGATATAATGTATTGTATGGAAACTATTACGATTATGATCATAATGGATAGATAAAATATTTTTAAATACGCAAGTGCGTTATATTTTCAATTAAAATGTTCAATTAAAATTGGAAGTGATACATAATTTTTTTTTGTTACTCTGCGTGTCCATCCTTCCTTTTATGTATTGAATATTTCAAGAATCAATGTAATTTTTTAACGAAACAACTCAATTACAAGATAAGTACCTTATGTTACAAGTCCCCCTTCCGATGCCCCGCTAACTGACTTTGATTACAACTACATATATATGAATCAAATGTTGTGATTAATTGTATAAGTAATTATTAATTTATATAATAAGTATAATAATTAGATTATTTACATATTATTATAATGAATATAAAGTGGAATCATTTCAATGACTTAAATTGTACCAATATAATTAAATCTTGAGAGACATATTGATAAATACAATTAATATTAAGAATAATTTATATTACTAATTTCGATAGTCCATTTATATCAAAATATTATTGTAAAACTATTATTTGTTAATCTAGCCGATGGCTAAATATTAGCGTCCGCCATTTTGGAGGATACTATTAAAGTAACATTCAACTATAATACTCCTTTTCCTTATCTCCTGAAGTACGTCGTCATACTTGTGATGAAGCGATTGTATCGTAAAATATATCTTAAAAAAATTATGTATGTTTTAAAATAAAAATATGGCATCCTTGTTTAATAACGCCGACCAGTCATCTGATGTGAATAAATGCGCGCACACACAAAGAAACTTATACGCACATGAGATATTACATTTAAACAAAGACTTAGCTGGGAATCGACCCTGAGACACCACATTAAATACGCAGGTTCCATAACAACTTAGTTACAAAGTTACTTGTCAAAATATATACTTATTATTATTTACAGCTTAGTTAGTCCTCCAGCACAAGGGCTTTGATCGAACCCTAAGACTCCAAGTTTGTTCAAGTTAGTGGATATTAAAAATGAATTACAATAATAAAATAACTTCTTGAAAGCAAAGTAAAAATTAAGTACACCGTAGGTAGGTAATACACGAGGCTATAATGATTTTGCTGGGTCACTGAGCTCTGTATCATCTAGTTTAATTCTGACTATATTTGTACTTAATGATAGGATTCTTTAATCTTCTGATTAGTTACCATTCTAGAATCAACCGTAAAATGTTTTTAATGGGTTTCCTGAAGTCATTATGTTGAAAATAAATTAAGTAAAAAATTAACCAGCTAGAAATTTTGTAGCTAAAGGTTTATTGATACACGTAGTAAAAAATTCTCAGAGAATTAATAAAATAGTCTTTATGCTGAAACTATGTTGCAAGCCGTAAAAAGAAAGTTTATATATACCACTTTTTTCTTATACCGGTATTAATGTGTACAAGTTGATAGCAGGTTAAATATAATTTTAAAAATTTAAATATGAGGGCAACACTTTTACAATCCGGAGTCAGTCAGTCATTCAGCCATCTTGAATTTAGTAATATGCCAGTCGGGGGGGCGGTGACATATTTTACCCGTCATCGTCCTACTATAATTTAGTGATTTTATTTAAAAGCGAAAAAAAGTGTTTTAAAGTGTATATAAATAGTTTATGTCAGGACTGAACGCGAGGATGGCGGGGCAAACAATTAACGATAGGCTGCTTGCCGCTCGTCATAGTATCGCAGGGCAGGGATTAGCGAAATCTGTATGTAAAGCAACGACTGAAGAAATGATTGCACCCAAAAAGAAACATTTAGATTGTGAGTATAACATTATACAGCCTAATAAATCATCTTATCTGCAATAGTACGTTATGGACCGTATATTACATTACGACGTTCGTGACATTGGCAGGCAGAAAACTAAATGTCGGAGGTCGATAAGTCTGTATTAGAATAGGTTTCAGTTCAAATAACTGCACAATTTCATAGCATGTAGCATGTTACACTTACGCCACTTCGTATAATATCGGTGTTGTAAAGTTCAAACATTTTACATAATTTTGGTACCATGTTATAGCAATATGACACACATTTCTTTATTATGTCATGTTGTGAGATTGGAGGGTCTTTCGAGTGTGTATGATTGTAAAAGAATGAAAGTACCCGTTTTTTCTGTTTATGTAAGAATCGCATGTCGATTTAACCAGTATGTGAGGGTAACTGACCAAAGATGTTATTTTGTAATCCAACTTTAGTGAACACTGTTGCATTGATTTTAGCCATTAAAAATAAAAGTAGGATTTCGCGTTATATGTTGTAAGTTCTAAAATTCGAATAAACTTAGAGTTTGAACTATTGATAGTGCTAAAATGAGAGGGTATTAATGTGCTTGAAGTAAAATTAAATATTATTTTTTTAAATCTTTATAATCTCATATTAGAATGAAATGGTTGAAACTATAATGCTTATTAGTTTATGCAGAAAGTAACTAACTGTAAATAAATAAAAATCAAAGATCCCTGTTTGTTTATGCATACTGTTTGTATGGTCAAAGAAATTAGTTCTAGTATTTTATAAATTCCACTTGTAATAAGTGAAACATTTTGTCTTTTTTTTATCATATTATCTTTTCTTTAAAAATGTGTTTATGCATCCTTTGTACTGTTGTGTGTGTATCTGGTACTCGCAAATAGTATTATTGGGATACCCTAACATCCTACCATTCCATCATTGTCATAATGTCATAATGGCTTACAACTCTAGGCACTACTAAATCATATTAAGTAATAGATCAGTTTGTACCACAATCTCTTGTAAATGACACAGGTTTTTTGATGACAAGCACTTCTCCATTAAGATCCGTCAAATTAAATTCAGCATGTTTTATATGTCACATTAAATTTAAAACAAAGAATAGAAGGTACATAACTATATGAATTTTTATTGTCAAACTGATTGTATGCATTGTTTGTAATGTGGATTAACAATGCCTCTGAAATCTGTTTTGATAATAATAGCAGTATTGTCAGAAATTGCTTACCTATAGCAGGCGAAAATTATAATTACAAAGAATGATTTTATAGTTCATCCATTATAATTATTCAAAATCATATTTTCTGTACTATCAGAGTGCAGAATACATTCTATATTGGTAGGTGTAACAATCAACACATTTACAGATCTGACATTAGATTAAGTGAAACTGGTGTGCAATCCGATACAATAGAATAAGGCAAAGTAGCTAGCTATCTATGACTAATCATAATATGGTGCACAGATAAAAAGCAGTTATCAAAATGTTATTGTATTGTTTTTAAGTATTGAAATTTTTCATCATTTACTTTTAAATACAGTTTTACTTCTACAATTGCATCAATATCTTATATTCCAGTCTGAACAGTCTTATGTTCTTAATTAATATTTAAATTAATTTATTTGCAGCATGTAGACTATCAATTTTTTTAGTAGTTCTGAGGACTAAAATGGAAATCTGGACTAATTCAATATGAATCTATCTATTGATGTGCAACAAAAATACTAAAATAGGAAACTTCTTTATATATTTCTCAATAAAATCAAATAAAATATACACACATATTTAAATTTTTTGCATACACATATAGTTGTGAAATTTTTATTTGACTGAAGCAAAATTCATGCTATATTTATATGCTATGTTAGGATTTGATGTGTTACTGTAGTCCTGAAATTATTTATATTTAAACATGTTGAATTAAATAACTTACACATTATTTCTTTCCAACACTGAGTTTACAAATATCTATACATTTTTCGCCGAATTGAGGCGGCCTACAATACTCGCCCCAATCCCCTGCTGGCAGGAAAGGGTGTCGTAAGAGGCGACAGTAGCCAGGCTGCTTGGTGGTAGGACTTCACGTAAGGATTATATTATCAGTATATTATTGAGTCATTAATATTATTACTGGTATTATTATCTTTCCATGAAGCCTGTCTGGCTAGCTACCTTCCTCCTGCTTGAGCCAGCCGCCAAACGACTCGTAGTTGTCCGGCTGGGGGCTTGAGAGCCAGTACCTTCTCATTTCCTGGCCGACAACGCATCAGTGATACCTTTGGTCTTGTTGATGTCCGATGGGCGATGGTGACTACTTTCCATCAGGTGGCTCGTCTGCTCGTTTGTCAGCTATTAGCATAAAAAATAAGTAAGCTAGATTAAGTTACATTCATAATAACTATAATAATTTAGTTCCTCGAATGCCTGTAAGGTTGCTTTTGTAATATTTTGTTTTTGTAAATTTGTGTTTTTTCATGTCATAAAGCGCCATCTCACGAAATTGTAAGGTATCGGGAGGTATAATTGGCAACACTGCAAGTACTACAAAAAGTTACGAGATGGCGCTAGATGAAGACTCTCTTAATAAATAGTAATTAAAATGAATTTTTTAATGTAAAATCACGTTTTTTCAGAAAACTCAACATATAGATACTTACGAAGCAAAACCTAATCTAAACACAAAATTTGATTCAAATCGTTAGATACGGTTCCGAAATACGCGAAATATATAATATTATTATATCACTTTAAAATATGAGATGTAAAGTATAAAAATATATGTGATGTAAAATATAACATGGTAACAAACCTGATTCTTATCAACAATTGTATCTGAAGCAAAACTGACCTTTGAAGCGTCGAGTGGATGGGTTTCAAGAGATGAGTCATTTCAAAATTAATCTGCTTCCACTATTGTTTGTTTGACGACCAAATTTGCATAAACTCTAACATATCCGATGTTCTACATTACCTTTTACTAAACTAATTTAAGATACATTACGTGTTCCATTGTTGTTTGTATGAAAACTTACTATTCGCTATGCTCGTAAAGCGTCTTACTAGGTAGGCGTTATAAGTCGAATGAGATCCAAAAATTGTATTACTTTCACTGAAATATATTACCCTAAGATGCTGTTCTATGGTTCAGAGGGCTAATGACGTGGAGTTCTTCAATACAAATATAAAAAAGGGCTCTAAAAGGCGTAAAAGTTGGTGATATCCATAGTCGACGGTCGCCTCTTACCCTCGTGTACCTTGTTTGTGTGGTCGTGTACCCTTCAGGTTGTACTAAAAATGTGGTCGCAAAGCATTGAAACATGTTTTAGTGATCAAATGTCTGTCCAGGAATTGTCGTTCCATTTTAATGAATAAGCAGGAAGGAACTTGCATGAGGAAATGCGTTGTATAAACTGACTCTTATTTTTGACATGGTGTGACTATCAGCCACGTGTTATGTATTCAGTATAATAAAAGATTCACTGCTCTCTCTTTTGACTACAAAGAACTTTGAACAACAGCATTAAATAGAGCTGTTAACTTTTGTAGAGGTTGGATTGAGCTGTAAGGGAATCGAACCACCCTCGACTCCAAGCCAACATTGCCTGCCTCTGTACCCTGGCCACAAACGGCTACCTCATTTTTTTATCCGGGCTCAGTATTACTGTAGTCGTATTAGCGTAGTAAGATTTTTTAATATACCTTGCTAACTACCACCGTTCTCTCAACCGTGAAATGGTTTACTGTTTCGATTGCAGTGGTAAAAGCGATTTAAAATGGTGATTTACCCTGTTTTGTTACTTCTCGTTTTGACCGACAGCATATTGGTTATGTATCCACATGATGTATAAGGCCGTTGGTGAACATATGTACCATCGCATGACTCGTTGTCATAAATTTCAGGCAAGATTTCTTACTAAATATGTCTATTCCGATGGAACGCTTTGTTTATATGATTTATATAGTCCAGTAGCAGAAGAACATTATAGCCTACCCAGGGAGTTTCCGTTTCCCAAGTTTGTGGCCAATACGAGCGTCGATATTATTGTCCTCCGAAGGTCTGCAACAAGACTTACCGATTATTTCCATTTAACTATAACAACTTATACCGCCTGCTCATCCTACCTTGTAAATTTACTCTATTTCAAATAATTGTTATTTTTTTTACATAGGTTTAAATGTTTGATACAAATCACTGTCATTATTTACGATTTTATCTGTTGGTCTCATTACTAAGGCACGTATATAACGTGTTCCTTACGTTATTCAAATTAAAGCTATTTTGGCGCACATAGAACTTGTGGGTCAAAAGTTGGATTATCACTCTTAAGTCAAAAATCAAAACTATCTAAATATTCATCAAATCTGGGGCCCGGTTGGATTGAAAATGAAATTTATTATTTTGGGCAGTCATGTCGTGAGTCCATATGTTTTGGACATCCAATCTGCTAGAAACACATGTGATGCTTAATGTAATTATAATTATGATTGCAATGAAACACGATAACCGGGCGGACAGCGCCGTTTCCTGTGTTATCTGTGTGATAGGCCGACGGCTGGGTTGCCGGAAGAGAAATTATAGCTCCGTAATATGCTTTTGACAACGCAAATGCCCGTTGGTTGAGTACAGAAGGGCTCAATAATAAATTGGAATAAATAATGACATATTTGGAGTAAGAAGCATTGTTGAGGATTTGTTAATTAATTACAAGTTCCACAATTCTCTTTAGGACTTTTCACTAAAAATACTGCACGAATATTTCATATCTTAATAAATAACAAAAGAAACAGATGGACCACCTGATATTTAAGTAGTCACTATAACACCAGGAGCTCTATCAACGAAAAATATTATTATTAGTTTGTTAGCTTTGTCGAATGCCGTTTCTAAAAAAAGTAATAAAGTCAGGGCACAGATTAAAAAAACGTATTTGGAAAAAGATATACGCGCCGAACAGATAAAATAACTTCCTCTTTTAGAAGCTTGTTAACAAAACTAATATAATATAATTTTAAATGAATCCTCAGATTGAACCCGCATTATTTAAACTGTTTTTTTCAATTTGATTGACATTGATTTTAAACTTCCGGCAGCAAATCTCTCCGAACCGTTATAATCTTCCTCCATGTGCACAGTTAATCATGCACTTTTTTGCCAGAAAACATTCGGCTTGACAAATTGTGTCAGGCCTCAACCAACTGACCGCTACGTATGTTACTATTATTATAAAATGATTTAAGCTTAGATTTGTTGTGTGTATGATGTATCAGTAGTGTACGTTGAGAGTCAGGCAAACACGAGTCGAAATAAAAATAATACGTTATTTAATGTTTCATAATAAAAAAAATCTGGCTGAAACGATTCAAAAGAAAGCGATTATGCAGGCATACATACGGTCGTTTGCCAACTTTGCTAGGATTAACTTGGCAAGAAACTGTACATTAAGCCAATCCCAGACAGGGCTGATGCGCGGTAACTCGGCGCCAAGATCAGCAATTATTGGGGACGCACCAGCTGATACATATGTCGGGGTTACCCTCGTTTTCTACTTATTGATTTATGAATGGCATGACACGAATAATTGACCTCACCGAAAATACTTGGGTCGATATTAATTCTAGTGGTCATTCTTTTTTTTTATGTTAATAGCCGACAAACGAGCAGACGAGCCACCTGATGGTAAGTGGTCACCATCGCCCATGGACATCAACGAGACCAAAGATATCACTGATGCGTTGTCGGCCAGGAAATGAGAAGAAGGCAAGAAAGAATGTACTGGCTCTCAAGCCCCCAGCCGGAACACGACGAGTCGTTTGACGGCTGACTCAAGCAGGAGGGTGGTAGCTAGCCAGGTAGGCTTCACGGAAAGATAATAATACGACTAATAATATTAATGACTTAATAATAATACTGATAATATAATCCTTACGCGAAGCCCTACCACGAAGCAGGCTGGCTTCTATCGCCTCTTACGACACCCTTTTCTACCAGCATGGGATTGGGGAGAATATTCTAGGCCGCCCCAATACGGCGGTCTACTTGTACCTACCTTGTAGCTTGGTTGGTAATGAGCTCGTCTTCCGATCTATCAGGATTTCGTACAGCCAAATGATGAAATGATGAAAAAATGAAATGACAAACCGGAATATAAGATCAATCGCATGTATCTGAAGCCAAGTCGGTACGTTTGTCATATGTCATTTTCGCCGAATTCACAAGGCGAAAAAAGTTAAAATGGTAGTTTTATCAAGTAAATTGTGTGACAGATCCATGGATTTTGTTTTATAATTATAAGGATTCTATTATTTTAAAGTGCTTTAGATAAAGTTCTCAATTTAAATTTTAATACCCTTTTAATATAAGACTTCCGTTTGTGATATGATACGATAAAGTATATTACTATAGTTAGTTTCGAAGTGAACAAAAATAAATACAATTTTGATATTAATTAATTTACGATTTCTATTTGAACTGTAGCGGCCGACTACTCGAAAATCAAGGTTTAATAAACAAGTTGGAGAGAATAAAGCAATAGAATAATTAGTGTGCGTTTGAGCTTGACCCATTTGACGGATAATGTCATCACGATGGATGTTGGACTGGTGTTGTTTGTTACCATGGTGACGCCATGTTACGAGTTATGTTCTACTTTATATATAACGTAGTAGACCATCGCACATATTTGTCTTTCGTAAAACTTGTATCAAGCATGAAGAGTATCAGGGCCAGCAAAATAATATTGGAGTTCCATCTCACATCTTGGCAGCAGTTATATATCTGTGACTGACCTCAAATAGTATTGCAGTTTTTCAAGGTCTGTTTGAGATTAGTCAGATTATCAGTTAACTTCCCATCGGTTGTACTACATGCCCTATTGATATTTCTATATCACCAAAACAATGGGTCACAGACGCTATTTATATTTATGTCGCGAATCTTGATAAGGTTTAGATATAAAGTGAACAAATTCTTGCGTGTGATATTGATTGCCAGAGTTAAACTCTTGGCAATGTGAGACAAGAAATTTATCAATCGCTCGGGTAAGGATGCCATGGTAGGATGCAATCGTGACTCTGTGACGCTCTATTACGAGTAATAAAGTAAAGAATGGGTTTAAATTCGTATGCTTCCAAAAGCGTGTTGGTCACGCTTCTGTGTAATTGTACAAACACTTCACAAATAAATTGATGTGCCCACTTGGCATAACTGAATATTGTTATAGAATTTCGCAACGGAGTAACTCGGTTGCTAGGACAAACTTAATTCATTCTGGAGCTAACTGATTATTAGCTCACTGACGGAGTTTTCAGTGCTTGCTTTTTGCTTTCCTTCATTAATGAATCTGAAAGAGTCAAATTTCGGCTACGGTTTGTAATCTGTATTAGGATTACTATGCGAAACGACGGAGTTATATTGAGGGGCTCAATCTTCATATTTGCAGAAAATCACTGCCGCGGCGTCTGTAATGTTACGTTGTGGCACCATTTTCTCTTTGGTTGCAGATAATTTTTAAACGGGATAATGTGAATTATTATACTACAATAGAACTTTTCGTATCTCGGCTGGCACCAGTGGACATATTCGGGACAGTGCGAACCAAATACCAAACCAGGCACATCAACATAAAAAAGTTTTAGTAAATTTTTATTAATTATAAAAGAAGGTCGAGACGACGAGCGCATTTGCGTCGCATGTTCTCGTGCACGCACGGTCGCGATAGTTATGCCGGATTTTTGTTGATGCGTGCCGTCACGTTAACTTACGAATCTATTGGGATGATTATGATTATTATTATTTATTTATTTATTATTTATGATTTATTCTTCTAGTGGAAGATTGCTGGCTGCAACGACTACTTTGGTGCTGCGTCTTCTACTTGGTGTGTACGTTGAACCGGAGGTCATGCGACGGAACACTTTAGTACCATCTCCTTGACTACTTTCACATTCGTTTGCTTAACATAATTGAATATTTGATTCCACCTTTGGGAAATCCCAAATTCCATGATCTACACCGACTCACTTGTTAGATCGCCAGCACACTACTACGCTGCAGCGGCCAAGTACGTCCGTCACCCAATAGCATTAAACATATATGTGGTCGTATTCATGACGACCGTTTGGGTCTCGTTTTATAGTGTGTGGTACGCTCGATCCACCAATCCTTCTCTTGTACGATGTAATTTTCAGTAATTATTTTCAGTAAAATACTTTTGAACGCATGTAGGTGTTAGTGTGTAGGTGCCTTTACACTGTATTAGGAGTGAGAGAGAAAGTCAAATGTCAATGTTTGAGAGCTTGACATTTGATTAAATATTTTAGTAATGTAATTCAATTAGACTACGATAACAATCTGATATTTTTATTGCAAATTAATTTAACTTAAATGATTGTTACTTCAGGAAAATGAAAGGAATTTGTAGTAAGTAATAACAATTTGCGGCATAGCACACTCGACCCAACACTAAGCGACGTCGCTCGTCCGCATCGTGGGAATACATATAGTACTTTTTTAGGATCACACAATGCTTCTTATTCCCTCATATGCGTGAGCAACCTCTTTGCCGGAGTGCTAATAAACAAATATACCTACTGAACTTCTATACGTAAAACAGTAATTGTCTGTGTCAGCAATCTTATATCGTATATGTCAGCTTTACGGTTATGGGCGTTTGATTACAGCTTTATCAGCCTTATTACAGCGTTATTGATATTGGCACATATCGGGGAACAGTTATAAAACGATGGCTTGGCTAATACATTTTTAGGGGGCGTGCATCCAATGAATGATACTTTACAAGAATACTCGAGTGTTTGTTTGTCCGTCTGTCACAGTTTTTTCGAATTTCTCTCTTCAATCAATGTTCGCACGGCTTGATAGAATTTAGATTAGGAGGTGGCTTAGAGGTGATTACTTAACTTTCCACTCTTTTATCATACTTACTACTACTACTACTACTACTACTACTACTTTATGCTAGTAAAGGATGTAGCGAGGAGAACTGTATCATCGGCGTAGTGCAGGTTGCAGATGCGCTTTCCACAAGCACCCAAACCTTTATTCCAATCCTTGAGATTCACCATATATGTTGAAAAGTAGAGGTAAAAGAATACATTCTCTTCTAATGCCTTTCTTGATGTAGTAGAACACATTGGCACAGTCTGTGTCTACTTTGACGAAAGAGCGGTTGTTGACGTCGTGGCTTCGGAGTAGTTCAATGAGCTGTTGAAGTGTGCCAATGTAACTGAACACCTCCCAAAATTCATCCCGCTATACATTACCGAAATACTTGGTGCAGTTAATAAAACACATTTTTAAGTTTACACTGTAGTATACAACAATTTAAATCATTTTTTATGTAGCTACTCTGTGCTTAAAAACACTGACTGTGAACTGTCAGGTTATACTTGGGTGCTTTTATTGTGATATGGGCACCCATACTAGGTATACCATACCAGGTACCTACCATTATACCATTTACAGAAATTAAAATGAAAAGGTTATCCTTTGAATAAAATGAAAAGTAACATTAAATTAATCTATAAAATTAAAATGAATAATTATTTTGGTGTTATTTTTTTGATTTGCAAATTTCAAATGTAACCTCGTTTTTTATAATAACATAGGCATTCTAAAAGGAATGAACAATTCAAACTTCTTCTGTATTGTTCCCCATTTTTAATTAAGTGTATTTTTTAAACCTTTATGAACTAGCGATTTTGATCCTGATTTCAACTAAGAGTCATAAATCAAACTTCAAGAAACGTGAGCATTGCCTTTATCGAGTCCAACTCTTACGTGTTCATTATAATTTGCGGTATAACGGTGGCAATGACCTGGCTGTGTCGATCTCCGCAGTCCGCACAGAGGGCCCTTGAGACTTGAAGATGATGCAGAATGATCTGTAGGTGTAACGACGGTGTTATTCAATAACAAGTGACTCTGATCCGTTCACTGACCTTTGATTTATTTTACTGCATTAGTAACGCCTTTAGGAGGATATAGATAATCACACTCTTCTTCCACTATTTTGTTATTATTAAACCTCTTTTTTTAAAGGTCACCTGGGGAAATGAACGCGTGAACATTTCGAGTTACAAAAGTACGTGCTTATGTTTTACTCCTCCTCTCTCTGTTGGGCAGGTACTCATAAAAGTAAAAATCTTATCACTGAGTGAGTTAATGTCGAGTCTACAGGTAAAACTACCTAGTGTAAAGTTGCTATCGATTTCGTGATTTTATATAGGCTTCGTGTTAACTGCATTTGCACGTTGATTTTCTTTTTTATTTATTATTTTAATAGCCGACAAACAGCAGCTGAGCCACCTGATGGTAAGTGGTCACCGTCGCCCATGGACATCAGCAAGACCAAAGGTATCACTGACGCGTTGTTGGCCAGGAAATGAGAAGAAGGTATTGGCTCTCAAGCTCCCAGCCGGACAACGACGAGTCGTTTGGCGGCTGTCTCAAGTAGGAGGCGGGGTGCTAACCGGGCAGGCTTCACGGAAAGATAATAATACTAGTAATAATATTAATGACTTAATAATACTGATAATATAATCACTACGCGAAGCCCTGCCACCAAGCAGGCTGACTTCTGTCGCCTTTTACGACACCCGGTTGTGCCGAGGGATTGGGGGAGTCGGTATTCTAGGCTATTCAATTGTAACCAATCTTCTATTGGACAATAGTCCTTTATAAAGTTATACATGTATTAATTATTGCTTCTGACGGCTGAAATGATTTGACATATTTGTTAACGCCTCTGCAATAGGTATTGAACAAAACAAAAGTTTTCTCAAAGCATCATCTTGTTTCACGACAAAAACACCTGGTATGATGGTGGCTCCGGCGCACCGTATCAAGATTCCATCAACGTGGAAACCATTGGATACCAGTCTATAACTTTACCCATAACAACCATACCCGTAATTTACCCGTTTAATTCGACAATTTATTTAAATTAAACTTTATGCTTATATCACTTAGATTTATTTTTGAATCTACAAAATGGAACGTCAAAGTTAGTAGATCCATAAAGTAAAGGAACACTTGTCGAATCCAAGTATGTAAACCAAAAAGGGTCTTGATATCCATCAATTTCATTAGTTCATTAACAAGAAAACAGACGTACGTTATTATTAATATTGATATTCATAGTGTATAATATACCTACGAATGTGAAACTCTAGTGCGGACTATATGTATTAAATATTTTGTGGCAATTTTAATGTGGCTTTGGTGTCGGTATAGAAGCCAAAATTTATTTTGTGGAATTCTTGTCTTGTCTATCTATGCACATATCATGCAAAAGTCATTGAACTGTTTCAAACGATACTCAGCATATTTGTAACTCATATTATGGATATGTAGGATCTATTGCGTCCCGAGAACAGAATGTTTCTGTGTAGAAAAAATAACTAGACATTCTGTTATGAGGATAGTAAACAAAGATTTATGCAGGTATTGTAGGAAGTGAATATTATTGATAGACTTAGTGCTAGGAAAAGGTAGATTTACGGAATCGAACCGAGGACAGCAAATTATCAGTGGGTCTGAATAGGGTACGCTGTTGTAAACTACTACCCAGGTACTTTGGTTGTTAAAAAATCAGTCAGCTGCACTTGATATTAGTTTCATTTGATTTCTTATATGTTATAGGAAATAAAACTTCCAATTTATTTCACGATATTCATAATTTTTTAAAGAGTTATGAATGAAAAAAATAGAAAACCGTTTGCAAAACATTATAAAAATAAATTAATAAACATTTACACACATCCCCGAACTAGGCACTAGAATTCCCTGTGTTGCAAGTGGCAAGGAGACAAATATGACATTACAAACACACATGATCCGAGGACAAAGATTTATCTGTCACATAAATGTCTGCACCTGCCGGGAATCGAACCCAGGAACCCTCGTTCAGCAAGGTATGTTGTCGTCTATTATATACAAATATCATATTGAAACTATTTAACAGGTATGGGCAGCCTTTTTATCATGAAATTTGTAATCACAATACGCAGCTCGTCATATTATCTTCTTAGCCATATATTTTATTATTGCGGACACTTTGATGTAAAGCGCTGTGCGTCAGGCACAAAAGTTTGAAGAGTTATTATTACTCAAATCTGTTAGTCGAAGACTAATAAGTTTAATTTTTTTTAATGAATCTAAGTAGCCTTGGCGAAATGACAGTGTGCCGGTTAATGCCCAACTCAATTGCGAGAAGTGGTTAGCCCGCCGAAATAACTGCAATATGACGAATATTTGCAATTGAAATAAAATTGTCAGAAGCAACGGAAATTTCCGTCGGAATGGTATTTTCATCACAATCGACAATTGTCGCATTGCTGCACTCGAGTTTCATCTCACAATGACAAGAGTTAAAGGTCCAACGCTTTAACTAAGTATGGATTGACAGAGTTCTCTCGCGTTGGAGAATAATGGAGAACTCACAGGTGTGCAGGTTTCCTCACAATTTTTTCTTCACCGATGCAACATACAATAAATAAATAAGAGGCGTTTGTAGGATTGGCATTCTGACCCTTTTCGTTGGTGAACGTGCCGGGGTTGTCATAGATAAACGGAAAAACTCAACCGTTCATGGTAATTTAAAAACAATCTGGACTTACAGTTTGCGCCATGTTACAAATTGTTCGGCGGCTAGTTATTTGTCGTTAAGTTTGGCACGTTACGTGGTATGATTTTTTACTTGGGATAGCTCGTCTCTTTTGTTTAAGTAAACAGTGGATAAACGACTAACCGGCCATTCGATGGTCAGTGGTTACAGTCGCCCAAATAAGTCCGTAACATCGAAGTCATCACCGACGCGTTGCCGGCCGAGATGGGAGCGCGCGATCTCCGACACTGCAACCAAGTTAGCGAGTTAGTTATTTTTTGAGAATTCGGTAACAATAGTTATATGATTGTGTTATTAATTTCATTTGAATATATGATATGTCGTGCACATAACAATGTGTTTGACAAAAAATATCGATATTCGAACTTGTTTATTCAAACATCGATCCGCGTGATGTCCTACACACAGACGTCCAAAACTTTCAAACTTATATTAAAATAAGAAAAGAAAAATTCAAATGCAGAAGGCCCCGTTCCAGTTTCAATATTAGTATAGATTTTGTACTGACAAAGCATTTCTGTTTCAGATCTAGTACACTGCACAAACGAGCCGAACGTGTCGATACCTCAGCTGGCCAACCTGCTTGTGGAGCGCACGCAGAACACCAATTGGGTGGTGGTGTACAAGGCCCTCATCACGGTTCATCATCTGCTGGCCTACGGGAACGAGGTGAGCGCTGATCGTTGAAACTTCCGAACAAAACAAAACTTTCAAATACTACTCCTATTTGGATTGCTAAGCGCAACACTTCGATGAAGTACGATAGTATGTATATAGGAAAATTGTTTGTTTGAAAATTTGGATTTTTTAAAATAAGTAAATGAAAAATATCACAAAGAAAAGCCTAGAAAAGCTGAAATCAGTTTTCCAAAAAAAAAATATGTAACAAAATTTTTAGGTTAATTTGTTTTAGCAATTGCAATGATGTCAATGTGTGCTAAAATTATATTCCATACCGCGATATTTTGAATACAGTTTTTTATTTAAATATTTAGAAAGTTATTATTATAACCTTGAGAGTACAAAGCAATAAGTAATTTTTAAGTTCGTGGAATCATATATAATTATGTTTATTTTCTAACGGCGTTGGCTTAATGGATAGTAACTCTATCTGCCTATCAAACCGTATAAAGTTAAGATATTAATATATTTATGAATATTCTCACCTTTTGTTTTGTACGTGCCCAAGCTTCGAATCGCACAAGAAATTCAAGGGCGGGATTGTACCTTTATATATATTAAATTATTGATAATGTTACACAGATTGTATACATCAATATTGTTTTACCCTTTATTAAATTACATTTAAACATTTACACAAAAGTCGTCCACATGAAGCAATTGAGAAATTTTCATATATAATCGATTGCAGTAACTTTTCCTGAACGATCATTCCAATAGGTTTCCATCCACCAGCAGACCGAGCGCAGGCCAAAATAGCCTTCGGTCCAAGGTAACAGGGTCTGAATCGGCGTGTATGGTCTCGGTGAACTTGTAAAATGTCTCACCGTATTCCGTGCGTACAGAAATAGCAATCCTTTATTGACACAAGTGGTCGTATTGACGATACCTAGGTGTTTTATGTACAACGATTACAAGTTATATAAAAATATTTAGGTTGTGCTCATGCACTGTAACCATGTATACACACATTACTTATAAAAGCGTTGATTTATGGATTACGTAAAATCTTTATCTTGTTAGGAGATTGTAGATATGTAATCATTCAAGCATCTGACTAATGATATTTGTGACGTCATAGTTTGTATTTATGATTCGAAATTGAAAGTGACGTATTTTCACCTAGCGATCGAAGTACAATTTCAATCAGTGACAATCGGTCTGTTCCCTTTTTGTCATTGATAACACCGAACGCTCGGTCATAGGGACCAAACAAAACAAAAAAAAAGAAAATCGGTTGATACAATGAGGAAGAAAAGTATTGAATTTTTTTTTATCTTTGCCTATCTACACACAGAGGATTTGCAGTGTTTCAAAAAGTATATTTTTTTATAACACTTGTCAATAGCTGCCGAGCAAAAGAAAAGTAAAGGAAGTCAGTTGACTAACTGACGAGAAAAAGGGGTACAAAGATGTATGTACGTATTAATATAGAGATTATAGCGATGACGTTTTGAACATGTCCCCGAGTTCGTTATCTAAAATATTTACCCGCCATCGCTTTGCTTGGGGGAAAATGATCAGTAACTATCAGTGTAGCGTAACTACAGATTAGTTTACACTGCAGTACAGTGTAATCAATGAATACTATAATTATAATTATGCTATTATTATATTATATTATATATATATGTACCTGTGTTTATTTGTATGTTCTCATGCTAAGTGGATTTGTAATTCTCAATGAAAATAAATATCTTAAATCTTAAACATATATAAAGTTCCTTGAGATAATTGTTGCTGGAGTGTAATTTCCTAGTTCCTTAAATTACTTTAGGGGTAATCTAAATTCATATTAACTTTGGCTGGGATCTTATACGTTGAATTGAGTTGACCCGTCATTTAGTTTGAATATGCCATATTCCATGTAACATTTCATCTGTCGTAGAGACTTACGTATCGTCAAAAACGACATCGAACTAAACGATAGCAATGAAAACAACTGTATATAGTACACTGTTGGAAAGTCATTAAATCACATAACTAATTACTGTAACAGGCATATTGGTTGCAGCATTGATTTATAAGTTAATTAATTAATATAATAAAAAATATCACACCAAGCTTGCGAGAGCGATTGGACCTTTTACATTTTGTGAGTGCTTATATGAACTTTACGACTGAATGGAATGTTTCGCCTGTGATAATATTGGAGCCAATTATGATGATGATAATGATTTGGCTTAAGACATATACTTCGAGATTTGCGTTTTGTAGGGAGCCGTTGATGCCATTTTGCACATGCATAAGCAATTTTCACATGAATTCGTTGACGCAACTGATTGTAATGTAGATCGTCTGCTCGACATTATTCTCGTATAGAATGTAGAAGCGGAACTCTAAGGGGCGTCACGAAACGCGTCGTGAACGGTGGCGAACTGCGCCGTCGCCAAAGATCCGTTCACGCCCATATTGATTTCTTTATTTATAGTGATAAACATTCTGTTTAGCAGAACCCACAGGGTGTAAGATCTATTTTCAATTTTTGTATTGCTCTCGTCATCAGCCGTGACAGTCAACCGCGAGAATTCAGCGCTCCTCTTACTGTCATTGCGTCGATATTAGTCCTGATGGTGTTTGTGTTGGGCGGTGGCGATCCCTTTGTGAGGCTCATTGACTTATTTGTCGCCTATTAATAATAAAAAAATCGCAGGCATTCCAACTTTTGTTAACTTACTCTGTTCCTGGTGATTGTTAAACATATTGTAAAACTTTAATGTAGGTAGTCTTTGTTACCGCTAGAGAGATCAACAGATGTTTTCTCGGAATTTTCGTCTATCTGTATGAATAATTATCATGTGAAAATCACTTTACAGATTAAGTTGAAACTTGGCTTGATATTTTGTATTCAGGAAAATGCATCTGGTCCCGCAGGATAAGGGTTTAAAGCAAGTATGAAAGTTTTGTTCAGGGTTCAGTTAATAATGTATTGTATTTTTTTGTAGTTACTGTAGTAAATAAATACAGTTAAAATTAAACGGTTTATAAAAACCGACACCTAAACGAATAAAATCAGTAAACAACAATATTTGGTGCCGGTGTTATATAAAGGAAAACTAGAGCTACTAGCAGATATACGCAATGTCCTGGTAATATATAATTTTGTTTATTTTTACACCACAATCTTGTTGACGACCACCATTTGCAATACAAACAGACATATGTCACGATTATTCTAGTACACCGTGTGGCCAGTGCTAGACTCCAATACCTACTATTAATTGATGTACCGATTATTTGTTTTAAAGTGACGTAAGGGAGGTTTACAAAATCGAAATAAAATAAAAATTTACATTAAAATAGTTTGTCACAAAAATCCCGAAGCCTGTACTGTATTTAAATAGTGTTGATTGACAAATTAATTAAACTCAATAACTTGCACAACTCGCAAAGATTAATTGTCATACTATTGTTATTAAATAATGATGTAGATATATGTATATGTTACGGATGCGGAATAATAAAAGAACAATCTTTTATAGTTTGCGCAATGAGCGCGCGTGCGAACACGCTTAATTAATTTTTGATAAGAATGTACCTACTAATGCTATTTTGTCGTATAATCCACAGTATGAATGTTTCTATATGCTCATAGGTCGCCGGAACGTGTCACTTGTAAGCGTTCGACCGACAGCAATATGAAGTCGCGGTCATTTATTGCAAGGTTGACCGCTAGTAAGAAAAATGTTCTGATCGCTTCGGTGCTTTCGAGGACACATTTAGATGACGGTCTTGGCTTTTATCATTACATAGTTAGTTAGATGTGGGCGAATGTTAGCGTCATATGAATCTCCCTAACCTGAATCTGCCATTAGACTTTCAAACCATACTGGAGCGGTGTAGTGCGCTCCAGGAATTCTCAATTAATAAAGCAATAATAATAGCAAAGAGTGGATTCCTGCCCTGCAAGTAGCAAAGGGTTGAAGATAAGACTTATATACCAAATGGCCGATGAGACTTTATATGTGTCACTTCTGTGAAATTCATTTTTTCAACGCAAATCTATTATATTATCTACTATTATCATTTGGAAGCTGTTTGGTGTTCCAAAATTGATATGTTTATGATGTTTATTTTTTGAATTATTACGAATTGAACTGATTACGAAATCATTACTGGTATTATTTATTATCTTTCCGTGAAGCCTGCCCGGCTAGCTGCCACCCTCCTGTTTGAGTCAGCTGCCAAACGACTCGTCGTGTTCCGGCTGGGGTTTTTTTCCTTTTTCTAGGTCGACAACGCATCAGTGATACTACCTTTGTTTAGTGACTAATGTTCATGGTCTGTTATTAACATAAAAACAACGATCAATTTGTATAAGTTACGATAGAGATTTAACGGTGAGCTGAGGTACACTGCAACCTATCTAAATACACGTTGCACAATTGAATGTTCCAGCGTCATGTCGCTTCAGAAAACAAAGCCTTAGTTTACCGACCAAGTATACAAAAAGTTTTAATATTAACTACGAAGTAAAAAAAATATTTATTAATCATATTATATTTATTTACTGTTAACAGAACGTCCATACTAAATTTTATTTCTTAATCCGTGAAAACATATCTATAAACGGAATTGAAAAGTATCCTAGATACATGTTTATATATATTTATTGCCTGTACATATATTAATTTCGTGAGTGGCTTTGGTATGATAAGGGACACACAAAATCAAAAAACATGTATTGTCATGTTAGCCCGTTGTGATAAGGCCTCGCAGGCGTTGGGCAGTGTCAGATCTTCCAACACCATGGGGTCGGCTATATTGAATTATATTTTCGGGCTATAACGGAAAGCGTCATTGGTAGGTATACGATAATGGCGCCATGTTCAATTGCTTGATTAGTGGACGATTCAGATCGACAAAATCCGTCGGGTTAAGAGCGTTTCATTATTAAAATAACATTATGATCAGTATATAGTTCTCGACCAGTGGGCGGCGTCACAATATTATTCCATATATAATAAAATTAATTCGCACGCGTGTTTATGACGTCCGACGCGACGGAGCCGACCCGCGGCCGGCCGACGGCGTGAATTACAAACGGAGTATTCGCCATGGACTTTGGTAATTTATTGTCCATTAAATAGTCCATCAAAAAAAAAATCTTTCACTTACCGTCACATCTCTCCATAGATCGCCAAAATGGCGGTGTTGGCAGACACACATGGAGAGCACTATTTAATTTTATTAGTTTCTAGATTCCTTCACGATATTCTCCGTAGCCAAAGTACGTGATTCACATTTCGTTATAATCTGTATATTAACAGACAGAGTAAAAACAGTTAAGTACCTTTTTCTCCTTTGTCTGTCAACCTATTTAATTTTTGTTTAGTTTGATAGCTATTAACGCGATTAAGTGTTATCAAAAAAAAAAATTGGGAACAGAACGTTATTTGATGATTATGCTCGAATTTCAACGACTAGCCGAATGTTAGTGATAATAAATAAACAGACGTTCACACACTCACACCACCACAATAGGATTTCTTGCGTTGAGGTGGTATGGTATATGACACACACACACATGTATGTATGTATATATACATATGGTATATATATACCATATGTATATGTATAAATATATATATGGTATATTTATTATGACCCGGGAAACAAACATTTATTTTTCACATAAATGTCTGCTGGGAAAAAGCGAATGCCAGCGTACGAATTTGGACTCCCGATCTTCCTCGAGTCCAAGCCACCCTTCGTGCTTCTACCCGTCTAGCCAATCGACCTTCTGAAATAGACCGTTACATATTTCTGGTGTTTCAGTTGCAACGTTGGAGAGCCAGTTAACACGTGTCATGCCGGTTCATGTCTTGCAGTGCAGCATTGAACCCTCTGGTTCACCGACCGCTTGTTGGTGAGAGGTCACCGTTGCGTCTAGCTTGACATCCGTTAGAGCTGAGGTGTGTTTTTTTAACACACGATTGGCGCTTGCGATTTTACCTTCCAATTTATCTCATGTCCTACACACGATTTAAGAAACATTTAAGCAATTTTTTAAATAATGAATGAAAAGGAAGATTGCCAATTTTAAGTAAGGACTGGATAAAATCTTAAAGTTAAGATGATAAAGAAGTTTTATTAACTGATTATTATTGTGAATATAAGTAGCTCCTTTATTCAAAACACTGCTTCACAGATAACGTGACCATTCACCATCACATGGCCCGCCTATTCAAAACCCGGTGGTTGCTAAAAAAAAAAAACTGCCACTTGAAACTTACTTGAGATATTGATAATTATACTTTTTTTTTTCCAGAGATTCACACAGTACCTGGCGTCCAGTAACTCGACGTTCCAACTAAGTAACTTCCTAGACAAAAGCGGGGTCCAAGGTATGTATCGCAAGATTACTTTTCCATCGACATTACCGTATACACAGTACTGCGAATAAAACGTTTATTGGCACTAACTAGGGTTGTCAACGATTTTACAGCGGCTTGCGATATTTTTTGAAAACAAGAAGTAACAAGATATTAAAGCGTACACACCGCAGGAATTGCAATGATTGAGTAATATATTTTAGGATAAAAGCGAAAAAAATACAACCAACCTGTTTATTAATTTTGCTTTTATAAAGAAGTTTAGTTTCATAACATTGGCAATGTTTTTCTACAGATTACGAGACCGGAATAATTCTAGACAATTTTACATTAAGTTTAAATTTTTCTTGAAGAGTATCAATAGACAGAGCCCAGTATGGTGCAATCCTATGTAAGGTTTCCAATCTCAGCTCAAACCTAACACAATGGCCGGTCGTTCGGTAATAATGGTGTGCAATTACCTGTGCAAAAGTTTAAATAATAGTTCTTACCTAAGCGCGGAGTTCCGGATACGATTATGCACTATTGTTTACAATAGACGACTGCATAGCCCAGTTGGTAGTGACCCTACCTGCCGAGCGAGGGGTCCCGGGTTCGATTCGCGGCCGGGGCAGACATTTATGTGACAGATAAATATTTGTTCTCGAGTCATGGGTGTTTGTAATGTCATAAGTCTGTTGTATGTCCACGCCACCCGTAACACAGGGATTCCTAGTGCGGGGGTGTGAGTGTGTAAACGTTATTACAACAGCCTGAATAATATGAAGCAGGTACTTTTGAATGAGATGAGTAATGTTTAGCATAATCTTATCTAAATTTGTCCGAACATGTAATAAATAATTTGGCACATATATTAAAATACGCAATTAGTGGCGAAACAAATTAGAAGGTATCAATAAAGTTACATATTATTCACAGTATTCACAGTCCACAGCTGGTCCCATTGCCGGGCTATGCTAGTCTCATGAGACGAGAGTTGGGCCTTACCAAACTCTACAGTTCTTCGAAGGCGATTTGGCAGACATTAATATAGCAAATTGTTAATATTATTTATACACTAGCAAACCGCCCTCGCTTCTTCGGACAAACTACGCCTTACGTTAAGAAATAGTAACTACATTATTTTAAATTAATTTATTACTTTTTTATTTATGGACGGTTTGCAATGAAACAAACTTTAAGTATTATTAGTGATGCAATACATCAGTAAAAACCAGAACCAAATCGGGTAAGCCGTTTCTGAGATTAGCGCGAACAAACGCACAGACAAACAGACAAAAATTCTAACAACTATTGTTTTGTGTTCTATTGCGTTTATGAAGGACCCTAATTATGTTTTTTGTCATATATCGGTCTTTATTATATGTATAGATTAATAATGTCGAAACATTTAACCTACGTACAAGATTTTAAAACTTATTATGCGCTACGCCGGGAGACCCGAAGTCGATGTATGGTATGACGACGGGTATCATCATAACCAATCGACATAACCAACAAGCGCCGTGTATGAAGAATAATTCGTTTATTTATGACTGAATCTAGTAAGATGTACTGGCTAAGAGTCGACCCCGCGACTTACCACATGTGCCCTCATTGGTAGCACAATCGCAATTGTCCAAAATGAGAAATCACTCATTACTCAACTATCACCAGACGTCGGTTGCGAAGTAAAACCGTTTCGTCGATATATATGTATATCTCGCTCAGCTGTATATTGTCTGAATTAAAGAAACTCAACAAATGCGGACGTAGCAAAAGATTTTAAAAATGTATTTCATCGAGCTGCACCGTGTGCATGCAGTTTTCATGAGTACATGCAAATTGACTTAGGTCGAATTCGTTTAAAAAATATTGTTACGAAATAATTTAATTAAAAAAATGTTTGCCTACTTATTTTTTCTTGGCCGACAACGCATTATGATGCCTTTGGTGTTACTAATGTCCATGGGCGATGGTGACCACTTAGTCGGCTGTTTACATGTTTAAACTTTCGATCAAACATCTGTGTAATTTTAATGGGTGTTTTGAAACCGGTGACAACTGCATATGAGTTTTTACTCGGAGTAGCGTCATATATACGACCAACCCAATCGACATTAATATTATGAAGAGAGAGTGAGAATTTTGTAACGTTGTGTGTATGCAGAAGGTAATGTACGGACCCCCAGCACTTACTTGAAATTTTTTTTACCCTTTGACAGAGACATTATTTCGGATGGACATAGGATATATATTTAAATTATATATATTTATTTTAAATATTTATATGTATAAATTAACATAATTGTTTAAAACAATCGATGCCGGCGCGGTCCACTAGTAAAATATAGTCCCTAATAAAGTATACTTTTATGTTGGTTATAGATGTAATTTTAACTATTTATATTACTATATATGATATTAATATATGATATTATATTAACTAGAGAAATTTGCAAAGATGCAATTCATGTCATAATTCATTACTAATATTGGATAGTTAGCCGTATATTTACCTAAATTTCGCTTTTATGTCTACGAAAAAATCGATTGAGTCCACGTAAACGAAAACTGATTTTGGGGGTCGACGGTGTCTAAAAATCTGAGGTATCACTTTATTTTGGAAAAGGGGTCTGTTGCCCAAAATAGTTTGGGAACCCCTGATTTAGTCGATCTCAGGTTCTCCGGATTTATTAATTAATTTCATTATTTAGTAACAACGAAACACCATTTTGTGAACAGTTTGATAAGGAATACAGAAAAAAAAATGTACATCGAATGTACCCTGACGGCTTACGCGCGTAATGTCATTTGGAGAGAATGCGAAATGAATAAAAAACAACGCAAAGTCGTTGTACGAAATTTTAATTTATAAATAGTATTTAGCAATAAGGAGATTAAAATCATACAAATTCAGAAAGGGATGTCAGTGTTACTTTTTCGTGAGTGGTAAAAATCTGTAAGCTTACGTAAATAAGCGGCGAAATATCCGATCTTTATTCGTTACGATGGAAGACCGTTATAGTTTCAAGTTACGAGTTGACTGTTAAAGTCTGTACGTTTAGTGTCATGTAAATGTCAATTATCGTAAATTTTAAACGCGAATGCGATCGTTCCCATTGTTCGATATATGTACGTCGAAGTGACATTTTTTATGTAAGTTCTAAGGGTAAGTCGTTTAAGAATAAATTGATGGTAATGCGAAAGATTCACGCCGGTTGGAGGCGCGATCGAAGCGATGACGTAAGACCGCTTGGCGGAGCACGCCGTCCAGCCGAGTGCGACGTCACGGCGCGCCAACGTATGGTACACGTGTACACGGTGTATGTATAGCCACAGTGTAAGAACGAAGAAAAACTGTTAATGTCAATGATAACGTCCTGCTAAAGATTCTGCATTGTATGATAGAAAATATAGGATTATAGTGCCGGTGTATAATAAACTTTAACAGTGTCCTCAACTCGTAACCCGAAAGTCGATACAGATCTGGTAATACGTTTTATCCCGCGCACCCATCATTGATCTATGTAAACGTCATTGTATGCCGGCTTTATGAAACACTTCATTACACTGTGTAAGCCATACACGGTACAACTCGCGACTACTGTGTTACCGCTGCCAAGTCTATAAAGGCATTCATGATTTTTATATTAAATTTTTAATGTATTCCGTTGTCCAACTCGCATTTGGAGTTTTGTAGAATAGCATAATTCCTACATGCTCGTGCTATGTCGTAAGGGGCGATTAATAGGACGTTCACAGAGACAACATAGTTTTTATGAATCCTGTGTATTTAAATAAATCCCATATTCTACAGTGGAAACCTAAACGCTGACGAATGTTACGTTAACTATAGATAATTGCGAAGTTTGCACCAAATAAAAATATCTAACATCCCCTGCTCGTGTTTAAGTTATTTTTCTAAATTAAAATGTCAAATCACCCGTGAAATGTTTATTTTTAAAGTTGTTTAGATTCCAGTGTTGGAAAGTATGCACCGTTGGAGCTTTAAGCGAGTTCGCTTCCTTCTTTTATTACAGATGTGGGCAGAATGTAATTAGTTTACGTTTTTTAGTCTACAATACTTAGCTCCAATCGCTGTACACCTATTGTATAATTGAAAGAGGTATATGTGTAGTTTATGATCAGAAATGTACTCATCATATCTGTTAATTCGCGCGTTGCACAATATGCAATGAGGCTGACGATCTGTCTGCCATAGCTTATTTTCTCTGTATATATTGTAGGATGAAGTTAAAACTAGCAATTCGCTTATGATTTGTGTCACCGAACCTCTCCACGCTGGTCCAACTGCGATCTGAACGTTTTTGTACAACGGTACAACAGGGGCAGCGCGTTATTCCACATAAAGTTCCATTATGACACTCGATGAATCGATTTAAAAGATCAACAGTTATGAGGTCAATAGAGACATCGTAAAGGATCTTAAGAGTACGATAAATTGATTGCTTATCGTATCCTCGGCGTGCGTAATTGGCACTCGGAGGCGTTACGAGGGCGAGGTGTCGACGGCCTCGAAGGTCGGAGGTGAATTCTGTTTTGGTGTACTACTCTATTGTAGGTAACGGTGAGATTTAAGAGACCAAATTCCTAATCCAAAATTACAACGCAAATATATTAATAAAAAGGTCACATACTACTTACGAATATAATACACTATTATTCTCCACAAAGTATTTTTTCTTAATATCCTTCATAATCTCATAATCATAAATTTGAATGTAAAATAAACTTAAGGAGATAGAATAACATGAACGCTAGCCAATCATTTGGTAAAGGTTAAATGATTAAACGCTTAATAGCGATGCGGATCTTATATTTTTAGTTAATTGGTTACATATAGAGTTATTATTAATTTGTGCATTATAATATTAATCAACATCCTTATAGATTCTAACACGCCAGACTGGTTTTTGTAACTGCAATCGAGTGAAGTTAGTAAACAACCGACTTTAGAGAGATCTGCTCGACACGTACCGCGTATTACACTTTGTTGTGTCAACGATAATAAAGATGATAACAAAACCAAATCAAATATTTTTTACCATATTTAAAGTTGAGATTAAAATAGAAAAAAACATGTAAAAGTAAGTAAGTAAGCGCTTTCTTCGCTTTTTTCTCTGCTGACAACACGTCGGTACCGTTCGTGGTGTTGGCGACGCGCGTAGTCGACGGCGGTGACTTATCATCACCGTCATCAACGCCTGCTCGTTTGGAGGCATTACTCGTACTATAAAACTGTTTTGGATTCGAATAGTTTTTTTGTTATAAACGTGCATAGTTATACAGCCGTAGTCGGGACACGCAATTAGAATATTATAAATAAACCAAGACTGTTCATCCTCAATGTTATCGTAAGCCCCGAATGATCATGAATCGAACCCAGGACTCTTCATTCGACAGGCATGGTCACTATCAACTGGACCTCGGCGTCGTCGATACTAAATCTTAGTAGAACGTTTAAGATAGAAAGCTATGTGAGGTATTAATGCTCGTAAGAAAATTGGTGCCATAAACATTTTATTTGCAACAATAAATCTCAATAACGCACTGTACAATGTTTGTAATCTGTGTAATTGCGAATAATAAAAATTGTTGTTGTTTAATTAATTATTCGCGATAAGGTTCCATTGATCGGACGTCGTGTTTACCTACCATACGTACAATCTGCAACAAAACTTTAAATTTGAAATATATGTTTATTATGAAAAAAAGGCTTTGATATATATTTTTTTTTAATTACTTTTGAACGCTATTTACAAGCGTACGACCGTCCGAGAGCTACCCTCGCGCTGGTCAACACCGATGACGCGACGGTGGCGAATGGAGAGTGTTGAGAACCTTTCCGCGTGTGAACGGTAGCTCGAACTTATGTGTATTTGTGCGCGTTATAGTTTTAATTTACATTCTATTGCTGTGGTTATAATTTTTGTATTTATAAAAAGAGGCCTGGGCGTCGCTAGGCAATGTACCATTTTGTTTCCGATGACGAATTTCGATAACTCAAAAATGTGCCGAATTGAAATGTGTGACAGATCGATGGCTATAGTTACTCCGTGTATTTACAAGTTTCGTGTAGACCACCAGGTATTTGAAAATTTAATTATATACATTTTTTTTAATACAAATGTAATTAGTATTTCATTACTTAACTATGTTTTGTATACTCTGATAAGGTGACATTTAAAATATAACTATTACAACACGCCCCATAGTTTGCCATGAAACAATCTATTATACATTAGAATTGTAATCTGTGCAAAACATTGAACGATATCTTTGTTGCCGGTTGTACGAAATTACATATGTTGGCTTATAATTTGAAATGCAATACGGCGATATGTTTTTATCATTATGTGAGTTTACAATGTTCCAATTATGAAATCAATTCACGTTAATGTTGTGCTTGGAAATCAGTTATACTTTTGTTTATAATAGTTTTTATAACTAGTCATAGATATTAATAGTGAAAGTCATATGATGTCAAACGTTTTTTTTTATTGTATATAGCGACACCAGCTTACTTGGTGAACGTTATAAAAGTTTTATTAGCTCAACTACATCGCCTCTAATCGGATTCTGGCGTAGAGGACCGTTCTTGAAAAACAAAATTGAATATACGATTTCAGTCGGTCAACTCAATCAGTAATTGATTTCCCAACGAGTTGTTATTATGTACAAAGATTTAATAAGTGCAGTTTAAAATTTACTGGTTTCCAAACATACTTTAGCAAACGATTGCTTTCATTGTTCTTCGATACGACCACTGTATGTATGAAAGCTCTCCTCTAACTGAAGTTTTCTCGATTCCCTATCGCTTACGGGCAGGCGCCGCCGGAGCACGGATCGGTGAGTCGATATACAATGCCGGCTTGTTGTGTTGTTGTTGTTGTACGTCTGTCTGTCTGTAGTGCGCAAGGTCACGCTTCTTGGTGTGGTATATATACATTTTTTTTTTCTATGCACTTTGCACTTGTCGGCTTTGATATTGTTGAAGTTTTCTTGATGATTCGAAGTTTGTTTGGAATGTTATTGAAACGACAATTTTTGCACTTAGCTTATTGGTGTCTCTTTTTGATTTGAAAAAAAAGGTACGCACGTGTTATGTTAAAAAGAAGAACTGTTGTAGATATCTTAACATAATATTTTGATTTAATTTAGCTGTGCATGTGTTTCGCGTTAGGATTCGCGGTCTGGATATTAGTTATTTGATAATGTAATTTTAACTGCTTATTTAGTTTCAGTTAAAGTTTCCATATTTTTTCATTTGCACGTTATTCTAGGCTTCCTCAAGCTCGTGACGTCTTTACTTAGTGAGGGTATGACGAGTGAAAACGATACTGACCAGTGGGGTTAGATACCATAGTTTATGAGCAGGTTTTCGTTACTGTATTTATGATATCGTAATATAGATAGAATATTGCAAAATTATACAATCGACGTTAATAATCAGAAAAAATATTGTTTAATTTTGTTGTGCAAAAACGTCAGTTGTCATTGTCGTTTGAATGCAATTATTGCAATTCAATATTTTTTAAGCCGTGTGTTAATAGAATACTAGTTAAGAAATTAACTGAGTGTTTTTTCCATTTGTAGGTATATTTTGCAATATTTGAACATTTTGTCGGATCTATTGTACATTTATGGTAATGTTTAAGCACCTTAGAACATTAGAACAGGACGATAGTGTTACGTGAGAATGTATGAAGATGACGTAAAACATTCATTTAACATCATTCTCGTGTTACAGACTAGGAAATTGGTGTTGTTATCATTAAAAAAGTAGATTGTAGATACATTAATTTAATCAAGTAAATGTTTATTATAACCTTCTACTTTATTTAAACTGTCGATAGAGTGCCAGTTGTGTAATGAAGCGTTTGTTTGTAGATTATCTTGTAGATGTGTATGGTAAGCCGACTATATGTCGAGGGCCGATTAATTGTGGTTGGCCTATTAATCGATAAGCGGATTGTTAACCGCCGAATGGATAATCGATTAAGTGTAGCGTAGCCGAAATTACCGTTTGAGCTAAGCTAATAATTGAATAACGTTTCGGTAATGATTATAATATGTTTGGTTAGTTTAAGTACACAACGCGATTTACAATTTTTCTCACTTACATTGCACGAGCGTTGCGTTGTTTCGTTACTTGCACACGCCGTTGTGCACAATTTTTTTCACGGTAAATAAACATTATACTTTGTTACGACATTTATACACTTTTCCAGTAGTGTTATGTTGATCTTTATGTAAAATAAATATTTATCCGATGTTTGCCTTTCGATCAATTTGGCCATGTGACAATGCTTGCAGTGTTCCTACGCTAAGATGTATGCTATGTACCAACGAGAAACAAAACCGTAAATAATGTTTCGTTCACTTGTTGTCGTACTTTCTTACCACCCAAATAGAAAATTAATGAATGTAATAAAATTTCATTTTATTTCATATTCTATTTAGAAAAATGTTACTACCCCATGATATTTTTGAATAGGCCCGTTATATTTCATACTTGCGTCGGTGTTCCCAATTATAATGTGGATGTCTTAAAGGCCAAATTGAGACTTTTATTAAGTTTGGCAATTTTTATCCAGGTTTATATTGAAATTTATCATGAAATGGGAAATAAAGCAGTAATTTGTATTACTTAAAGGTTGCTAAGAATAAGTATAACGGAATTATTTGAAGGCTAACAACAACCATCGCTTATTTTTCATTTGTTCAAGCAGATTAAACCGGGTTTACATCCAGAGAATCATATTCAGTGTCATTGCACGTCCCCATGCTGTTACTGTGAAGGGGTTTGAGATTAAGACTAGTTCCTGAAGCTATCCTAATTACCACATGTTCTGTACAGGATATGATATGTCTCCGTTCATCCGGCGGTATGCCAAGTACCTCAATGAGAAGGCGCTGTCCTACAGGACTGTCGCTTTCGACTTCTGCAAGGTCAAGAGGGGGTAAGTTATAATATATGGTAATAAGTTTGCTATTTGCAGTAAGTATAGTTCGTCGCGGTATTTCTCACTAAACGTCGTAAAGCGTCGTCCATTAGGTTTGCCTGTTAAATTGGAGAAAGAGTGCAGAGGAAGGTTTGCGCGATGCCATTTACCACCTACATATGCATAAATTGTAGAAAGTGCGTTCATCGTCGGATGCCGTGATGTTATGACATGGGATCCTTCGAGCATTGGATCCAACGCTGATTCCTGTACGGTAATGTCTCTGGAGGCACACGTATGTTTGTATACTTGTAATTGGCTTGAATATTTGGAGTTCGTCGGAGAAAATATTTGTCTCCGTATACATTGGAATTAATGCTGGTTAATTGGTTAACGCTGACACAGATAATTAGATGGTACGTTATTTTTAAGAGTTTACGAACAAAAAATAATCGCAGCAACGTCATAATGAAACAAAGACTATTCATAAAGACGTTATTTGAAATAGTGTTCAATGGTCAAAAACCAATTTTGAAGTTGTTTTTTTTTCATACAGACGTTATTTGAAATAGTGTTCAATGGTCAAAAACCAATTTTGAAGTTGTTTTTTTCATACAGACGTTATTTGAAATAGTGTTCAATGGTCAAAAACCAATTTTGACGTGGTTTTTTTTCATACAGACGTTATTTGAAATAGTGTTCAATGGTCAAAAACCAATTTTGACGTGTTTTTTTTTATACAGACGTTATTTGAAATAGTGTTCAATGGTCAAAAACCAATTTTGACGTGGTTTTTTTTCATACAGACGTTATAAATAGTGTTCAATGGTCAAAAACCAATTTTGAAGTGGTTTTTTGATGTAAAGTTATAATGCAATAACGACAATTAGCATAAATGTGGTGGTGAGCATTGTTTTATCAAGTGTTTGTTATAAGTTGTAAGCCTTGGGTTGGTAGAAAACTTTGTACATGCATATACTATGTATACTAATTTTATTAAGGTACATTTTAAATATTAGTCGCATCCTCCTCGGTGGCATTACACCGACGCAGGTGCAGATACGAAAAGCCATTAGTCTCGGCGTTGGTATTGATGGGGGTGGGTGCCGGGAATTGATTCGACGGGGCAATGCCTCCCCGGGGAAATGTCCAAGCCCATATCATCCAATAATCGATCAACAGTAAGGAGGAGGGTTCCCTGCGCATGATGAACGCGGAGATGCTGCTGAAGACGCTCCCAGTGCTGCAGGCGCAGCTGGATGCGCTGCTGGAGTTCGACTGCACTGCCAACGACCTCACCAACGGGGTCATCAACATGTGCTTCATGTTGCTCTTCAGGGATCTCATCAGGTGCGGAGACGGTGGTTCCATTCTGTTGTGATATATATCGTCGGAACCCCTCAATTTCAGCAGCTAATGGCTGCATGGAAGTAGCCCTTGGTAGTAGCAGTATCTGTATGCTAACTAAAATTATCGAAGGTCTTAAGTTCTCAGTGGGCGGCGGTGATCACCTACCAACAATGTACTCTGCTGCTGTTAGTGCATAAAATAACACGCGGTGAACTCGAGGTGACGTCACACCCCGCTACATACCACCGTGCATTGCTGCACTACCGTTATCGTCCCGTTTATTGTCGCATCTCCGCCACCACCAATGCCACCCCATCGACACCGACACTACTGCCCAAAACAATAGCTACATCAAAGCTACATAACACCCCCAACGACAAATTAAGTACCTTTATGTTATTTCTATACTCATATTAATGAAATGTCCAATATTCGAATCCCTACATCAAGTTTTGACCCCTGTTTTATCCACTACAATTTATTGACGAATCCCAATAATTCCAATATCACGTTGCAGATTATTCGCGTGTTACAACGACGGAATCATCAACCTACTGGAGAAGTACTTCGACATGAATAAGAAGAACTGTCGCGAGGCCCTCGATCTCTATAAGAAGTTCCTCATCAGGATGGATAGGGTCGGAGAGTTCTTGAAGGTCGGTAGCTATGGAAAGCGACTTTGGATTAATTTAAGATAGAGTAAAAATTACATATGGGTAATTTTACACACAAAATAAACTTATGTTACAAACACTTTGCGATTTTATTTTTTGCTATTATTTGCATCATCGTTAGACAAAAAAGGCTTTTGATTAACGGCCTCGTTTTATTAATGTAACAGCACCTCTATCCTGGGATTCCCTTCCTATGTTCCGGGTGGTAAAGACACACACAAATTAGACATTAGAAACCACCAAGACCCAATAATAAACATTTGTCACAAACTTCTTGTTACATAATGGAAGCCGAGATTTGATCGGCAACCAATTGGGCTAAAGAATCGTATGTACGTTTTGATGGTAACGGGTTATAATGTAATTTCAATTTCTATGTAGGTAGCTGAGAACGTGGGAATAGACAAAGGTGACATCCCCGATCTGACCAAGGCGCCGAGCAGTCTCCTGGATGCGCTGGAGGGACACCTGGCTTCGCTCGAGGGCAAGAAGGGATCCGCCGCCAATACTCCCACTCAAACTGCTAGGTAAATTTTGTGGTGCTTGTCGAACTACGTGACGTAACGGTTCGCGATGAAAATCAGTGACTGGCTGCCATTTACGGGAAATTTTAAGTTTGTTATAGTATTAGGTATATTAGTTGAAGTAAGATTTATTTTTGAAAATCGATATTTCTTCTTATATATTTTATATTATCTTTCGGTCATCTCAATTTTCGTACACGCCAGCACGACGACAGCCGAATTCCGATTGGCAAAAATCATTGTCTACTGAGGGCTATTCGGGTCTGAGGGCAACGTTCGCTTTTTTTTAATATGAAACTTCAACATAACGTCATGTTAAGTGAAAATAACGGATATATAAGGAGGCAATAACTTAATTCCTCTTCTACTGGCTACATGATGCGTGCAATGCCGGTCGTCGGTACATTTATTGAATGTTGTTATTATAAAGCTAAATTCACATAAAATATATCTAAACTGTCAACTACCAGAACATTGTACGGTGCTGTCGCGTGAACCTAGCCTAAAGCTGTCGCTAGTCGGCAGGCGTGTCCGTTGTCCGGTGACGTAATGTGAGAACGTGCGTTGACCTCGTGCCGTTCGGTTCAGTGCGCAGAAGAACGTCGCGAGCGTGATGGGGGCGCTGTCGTCGACGTCGTCGTCGTTCGGCAACGCGGCGGCGTCCGCGCGGCTCGACTCGCACGCCAACGGCGCGCTGCTCATCGACGACTCGCTGCGGCGGCAGGCGCTCGCCGAGGAGGAGGCCGCCATGAACCAGTACAAGGTAACGTGTTGCGTCGAACGCTACCACACGCGGTATGGCCCCTGCTGACTGTCACTTTGTGAATGTTCACGTTTTATGATTGACTTATGATTGAGGATTGAAATACTAAAATGATAGTTGTTACAGTTTGGAGCTAACACGTTTAAATTATCATTAGTTTGACTTATTTAAAAACGGCTTACTGGATTACTATAGGTACTTTCTTGAGCCACTGCGCCTTCTCTCAGTCAAGGCAGAGCCATGTTCCTTGGAATACCAACGTACGCCTTCGACCGAGTGCTATACTATTAGTGGTTAAATACGGAGTTATGAAAAGACCTTTTAAATCGAATAGTCTGTCGCGTTGGACTTTTTGTCTCGGTAGTACGAGGCAAATCGTACAAAATGCCTCTGTCACAGAAATGATATGATACACGTCGATATGAATCGGTACAAAGTATACTTATGGAGTATATATATTACGTCCATGAGATTATAAGTTCGACTTAGTTATTATATGTTAATGCTTGACTACCATCCCACCCGACGGTAAGTGGCAATGTAGCTATGTATGCATGTAGAAGTGTGCCACACTTATCGGAAGGCAACACCGACGCGGGCAAACTATTCCAATCTTCGCGGTGCGCATAAGAAATGAAGAAGCTGAGATCCAGCGATCGTCTGCGCGTTTATCAACTGTTTGCACGGAACAGACGGATGGATTCGTTTGCGACATGCGTTGTAAATAAAAGACAACACAATTTCAGATGCTATTGTTACAAGGACCGGAATGGACCGGAGAGGAGGATGTTTCCGAGATCATAGTAAGAATGTGATAAACAGGGTCGGATCCGTTCGGTTCGTGTCGTGTCGTGTCGTGTCGTGTCGTGTCGTGTCGTGTCGTGCCGTGCCGTCTGTCGGGTTACACGTTATGTTCAATTGTGTATTTGTGAACAAGAAGTTGTGCTTTGCTTCAGAAAACCTACGCCGTATGTTTAGAAATAGCACCTGCATTGGTTCAGTTGTGGATTTTCTAGTTGTGTGAAATTGAACCATATTACTTAATTTTAATCGTTGCAACCAAGCAGACAAAATTTTAGTAAGTACCCTTTTAATCGAACGGCCATATTATCTTTTATTTCTTATTCCAAGGGAACAGATAGATGCATTTCGCCGAATAAAAGTATTTTTGGCCATGTTCCATAATATGTGTTTGATTTTAATGTCATAGGCGGACAGGAAGACCGGTAGACAACAATTCCAAATAAATAAATATGTTTTCACCTCTACATCGACAACGAAGCTTACCTACATAAAAAATTGACAAAAATATTCTGTGCACAGATTCCATCCCGTTAACCTCTTGTAATTTGTATAGATAAATAAATACATTGAAATATCGGAGTAACGTTTGCAACATTCGAACCTTAACCACACGAAAGGGGGGCTAAATTAAAAATACGATAATTACCTCTATAATAATTATCTCTAGAATGTAAAATAAAGAGTATTCTATTGTATTATATTTCTCTGATGGTTGTTGTGTATTGAATTCCTTGATCGCAAATATGTCGCTTCAAAGTCGCCACGTTACAGTTTCACTTTAATGGTTGCTATTCTATGTATGTGTACGTGTGTGTTTGTGCGAACGTGCGTGCGTGTGTGCGAGCGCGCGTGCGCTTGTATTTACCGATATGTAATACGTACGCGTTTTGTTAGTAGTCCAGTCATTCGTGGTTACACTGGTTTTCAACTGGACTTACTCTCGTGCTGATCTATCTATCACTCTGTAAGTTTCTCTATGGGATTCTTGCAATTGCCTCCCTTACAGAACAAGGTGCAGTCCCCGACCAACTCGGCCGCGAACAATCCGTTCCTGTCGTCAGCGCCCCCCGCGCCCCCCGCCGCCCAGTCCCAGAGCATCGTGGACCTGTTCGGGCCGGCCG
>PDGT01000014.1:1195216-1214295 GCA_003671415.1 Megathymus violae
AGCCGGCGCCCCCCGCCGCCTGGCCGCAACAGAGCAACGGATTCGGCGCCTTCCCGCAGAACAACACCTTCGTCACCGACGCCAGCTTCTCCAACGTGTTCAGCTCCAGCGACACCACAGGTGAGCGGTGGGTTGGTCCACTACACTGCTGATGTTACACGGTCCGACCGAGCTGGCCGACGTTGGTAAAACGCGGACACGTAGGCAGGGAATGATCTAGATTCTAGACGAAGTGTAACTTCATTTGCAGTTGCATAAACTTTATTGTTTTTTTTATTTTAAAAGTCTACAGATCAGCCGACTATTAGCTTGGTGGTAGGTGATCACCGCCGCCGATAATGCATCTGTAGTACAAGAGTTGACCAAAAGTACCGTCGACATATTATTAGCTTAAAAAGAAGTGGGAAAGCGGCTTATACAATCGTTTTCTATAAAATTAATTTCATTTTTTCATTTACTAGGTATTTAAAAATAAATATTAAAATGTTGTTCAAAAAAAATATTGTACTTGCGATTTAGCGCTTCAATCATATCTTTTATAAATGTTTAAAAAAAATTCGCAACAATACTATGGCATTTTCAATCTATGCTGAGCAACGCCAATTGTTCGTCTATTATTTATTACCTATCTACGTTCAGAAATAAGCCTACTCAATATTGATCGATTCAATATTTTATATGTATATGATTGAATTTGGGGACTTGTTTTGAATTGAAAGCCGGTATTGGACCGTTTGATATCAGTATTATAGGTAGTCTGCCAAATTTGGAAGAAGCTCGGACTAATCCGCAGAACCCCTCCGAGTGGACGCGGAAAGGGGCAGCGGTGGAATAATATTCTTGTAAGTAGCGTGATATAAGCCTCTGATCATGGACGCATGCATCGAAGTCTTTGAATGTTGAAAACAAAGGTGGGATCCTAGAGCCTTTGTCTTCTTCAACAGAATTTGATATCTGATACTTGTATATATTTTTTGATATTTGAAAAAGTGACGATTATTTGTTTTGAAATCATAATTTTTGTTTGAATATTTCTGTATTTTACTACTGAAACCAATCAACGAGTACGTAGAAAATTTACGTACATACACCATTTTGCGGTGCTGTCCGCGTCGGTAGTGTAACATGTCGTTGTTCCTGTGCAAGCTGCCGCTAACCCGTTCATGGGCATGGGAGACCCCACGCAACCGATGACCGCGTCCCCCGCGCGCCCCCCTCCCCCAAACCCTCAGCCGAAGTCCGCCTTCGACGACCTGGAGGAGGCGATGCGAATATCCCTCGGCGGATCGCCCGCAAAGCAGCAGCAGCACCCGCAACCGATCACGCAACAACCGCAACCGACCCCGCAGCAACCGTTCATGGACATGGGGATGTCGATGCCGCAGCACCAACCGATGATGTTCGGCTCGCCCGCGCGCCAACCGATGACGCCCATGGCAGCTATGGGTTCGATGACGGCATGCGTTTTCATAGCTTGCGATCGACGTGCTTTCTTATTTTGTTTTCATCTTGTTTTTTTTACAGAGCGTGCTTGTGCGTTTTTATTTTATAGTGGATGTTGTAAGTTGTTGTCGACCATCCTCCCGGCACGGCGCACCCGTCACGCGTTAGTCCACTGTAAATAAGTAGTGTGCAGTTAATTATTTAATACGTTGTTGTGTATATCAGTATTTTGTATGCATTTATGTATGTATGTTTATTTGTTTAACATGTTTTAACATCGCTAGTTTTACTCACACTTTAACAGCTGCAGACATTTATAGCCGTAATGTAAATATTTTTTTTCGTTCAGTAATGAGTGTGAGCTCAGTCGAGTCTCATATGTATGTCCTAATTTAATGTTTTCACTGAGCTGTATAGTATTCGTACATATAAATTGCATCGTTTTGTATATTACGGGTAGTCATAATAAGTGTATTATTTTAATTGAATTATTAATTTCAAAATAATAAATATAACTATAGTCGATAGTTCGATGTCGATTGCTGTCCGTGAGCAGCGGTGGTCACTCAACGCGAGGTTGACTGCATGCTTGTATGCTTGATTCTATACCTATAAAAAATGTCATATTTCTTTCACGTTATTACCTTATGTCTAGTTTAAATACGGTTATTATGAATGCCCATCTTTTTTTTGTTAAAATTTGAAATCATACACAAACTTTACTACAGAGCAGAGTATTTGATGTACCACTATATAAATATATCGAGATCGCTAGAGTTCCCTCATACAGTTTGTTGTAATATTGACCTTACACCGGTACAAATAAGGTACATGTTCACACACAGGCCAGCAGCCCCAGCCGCAGCCGGGCAAAGTGTTGACCGGAGACCTGGACTCCTCGCTCGCCCAGCTCGCCAACAATCTCACCATCAACAAGAGCGCCGCGGCCCAGAAGTGAGTAGTGCAACCCGTACCCGGCTGTTCGCGTAGAGGTTACTTTAGAACATTTGACAGTAGGTGTGAGTTTGAACCTTATTGCTAGCGGAATAGAGTTGGTGATTGTTCGGAGATTTGTAAATAATTATGTTAAAAAAAAGGCAACGTTAAACATTATCTGAATAATGACTATTTTTCATTGTGAAGCTCATAACATGAACATATGAAAATAGTTAGATTGTTGTTGTAGCTGTTAAGGGGTCGATTATGACTTAATTAGATCAGCAATGTGATCATTGAATTTGATAACCTGGGGTTGAGTTGTCGATTAAAACGTAATTTGATTGGCAATTAAGATTTTATAAGGACGCAAGGAATACACGCTTCCGTATTTACTGATTTAACGTAGATTGGGATTGGTTATCGCTTAAGAAAAACATAAAGTTTTTATTACTGTTGAATGATACAATTTTTTTTAATCGAAAATGAAAATTTGCATTGTCGAGTGAAGTGATGTCTTTTCAGTAGAATTTGATCGTTTTACTATGAATGCAGCCATGAAACGAGATTAATAGGTACTGGTGTAGCCGTGTTTGATTCGTAATAATAAAAAATACAGGACGATTAGTTACTCACTCTCGACCTTTTAACGTTTGTCACACGCACATGGCGCACCAAGTACTTGCGAATGGCGTTTCGTGGGAATCATTTTGTTGAACGGAAGCATCTACATTTTGAAAATGTTTGAAACACTGGTTATTGAAATACATTTGAACGCCGTCACCACATTGCTTTAATTCATTATGTTTTTACATTTACGATACGCTAGCTTAGACTAAACGACACAACTGGCATGGTTCAGACTCGTAGAGGCGCTACAAGGAAACTCATCGAGGATGTATAGATGGTTCCACTAGTGATTTACATACGCGTTCAGTTGTTTTGTGCAGTAATAACAAATTATAGTTGAGACTTACGTCGTAACGTACAGTTTAAAAATAAAGTTGACGCTAATAACCAAACCCTGAATAAGTACCATTGACGTATTGATTGGCCGTGGGTGTGGATAACCCTGTAATTAAAATTTTGTTTCCATCAGACCGATTAAACTGAATGTCAAAAGTTTACGACACATTTAATACTTCTCTAACACGATTCTAAATCGATAGTGTAGAAGGGTGGTTCGCGGTTTCAAAGCATTTAATTTTGTAATATTTCGATACATTCATATTAAATTTCCTGATATTTATGTTAAAATGGGACCTTTATAAATATACATATTTTTTTAACAATCTATTTGTCTTTGACAACTAACTAGCTTTATAATTTACAATATGAAATATTGTTAGAAATTCAATATAACTTCATAATCTTTATTATATGCCCAAAACAACTGACAACCACAAATGTACACACAAATTGTTAAATACAGAAATGGATCAAGTAAAACGGGAGACGTTGACGGAAAATATATCTACCCACAAAGTTTCAAAGTGCTCGTCCATGTTTAGTGACGTATGCCGTTTGTCTCGATCTATTTCGCTGTATACGAGCGCACGTATGCCCAACTTACCCCATACGGTGTGGTAGACCGATGCAGTGGAGTTCGCCGAAGAACGCCTCCAAGCCAGGCTGGAGCCCGCAACCCATGCAGGCGACCACCGGCGCGGGATACAGGCCTATGGTAAGGCAACTTTGTCAACACTCAGGACGTACGGCTTGATCGATACAAGTATAGGGAGATAGTAACGTTTTAAAAACGTTCCAATGCGGTTTGTACGCACTCGCGTGCGAACCCACTCGTGCTCGTACGTACATACGTATAAAGACCTGAACAATATTTCTTTACGTACATAATTATTTATTTTTACATAATGTACTTCAAAATACTTATAAATAATCTAATTATATTACTGCATTAACACTCCCTGCATCGCAGGTGATATATACAAAATAAAAAAATAAAAAAAATATTAATCTGTCACATACATATGTTCTCTCCAATCTTAAGTCGAACCTGGAATTCGTCGGCAGAGGGCCACTGTCCACTGGGCAGGTATAATTAGTTAAAAAGCTTTATATGTGGCTTGTGTTCTATCAAACTGAAAACTAAACAAAAATATTTCTCCCTATAGATTAAAAATACAAATGATCCCATAAACGCCACAAGTATTAAAGTTAGAATTTTAACTCAGCAACATGTCTGTTATTGTCAAAATATAAGCAATACTACGTTAATGTAAAGTGCGTCTCATTCACTTTATTACGTTTGTCACATTTTTGAAGGCACTGAATGTTAAGATATATAGTTTTTAACAAGCTCCACAATGTTCTTTATGTGTGAAAAGCTAGTTATGTATAATGGACATTTCATATCCATTACTCATTAACACAAATCTCTGGTACGGCCTACAACTTTGTTGCTAATTTGATACGCTTTTTATCATTAGAATTATTCTCATTAGAATTAGAATCGCAATTAGAAATCCAACAGTCATAAAATATTAAAAAGCGTGTCTATCTTGGGAAATCCTTGAGTTTTCCACTTCTTCGAAGGCCATCAGATTAGTATAAATAGTGAAGCCTCATCTCCTCACATCATTCGACCCCCTAGTTTGTACAAGTTAACACCTTACTTGAAATACAGTTTTTTGTTAGTAGTAAAAGTGATTTTCATTGTACGGCAAAGTCAAGATTTTCACCGAGAATATACTGATCAAGTCCATTGATAGTCCTACAGCGGCGTAACGAAACATAAGAGCCGTTAGTGTCGCAGATCTTCAGATACTTAACTGGCGTAGCCGGTAGGATCTCCTGCAACGTCGACGAAGAACTGAAGAAACCATTGAGTAAGATCCATCCAATCTTTACTTAACTTCTACACATCGTCGTCGTAACGTTTTGAAAGGTGAATCGCAGAAGAACTTTTTGCAATAGATCAGGACGCTAAAGCAATCTTGACTTGTAACGGTCCGGGTAAGGAAAGAAACGTTACGTCTTAGACTTCGACTGGGAATCGAATCGGGAGGATCTATATTCTTTACTCAAAAGATTTCCTTCCTTAAATAATCTGCGGAGCATCGACAGAATCAAAAAACTGCAGCGTAGAGCGATGTACAAATATACGTGATTTTTTTTTAAAAGAACAAGTGATAAGTGTTAACAAATAAGATAAGATCGCCATCAAGTGACTAAGTGTTATAACAAAAAAAAAAATTTGTTTAATATTAAATTTAAAAAAGAAAACAAATTGTTAAAAAAAAAAAAAAAAATTGTTATATTTATTTTAAAAATAATATCGAGTATCCGTAACATATGCAAACGACTTATATATTATCTAAAACTCGTAGGAGTCTGGTACTTTTGATTCAGTTAAATAATACGTCTACTATTACCAATTTTTGCGGCTCAGATCTTGAAAAGGAACGAGGTAGGAAACATTATAAACTTATTTTAATACAATTAGTTTATTTTCCCGAAATACAATATCTCGGAATCTTTAAACATAAACTAAATATCTAAAATGGATTATCTTGATCTTGATGGATTATCTTGATCTTGATCTTGATCTTGAGGCCCAAAATGTAGCACAAAGTTTAGCGGAAAGAACTAAACATGAAGCGGAAAACGTTTCCAATAATTTAATAGAAAGAGTCCATCAGGAAACTGAAAACGTAACTAGTCATTTAGCTGATAGAATTTCGCATCAAGTGCAAGGTCAATTAATGCTTGATAAACAAGCGCATAATATTAATCCGGAAAATATAACCCATGAACATCCTGAACAAACTATTTCTGAACAAAATTATCAAGAGCAACTTTTGCCAGATTCTCATATTTTGTCTAATATAATACCTAATAACCCATTTTCTTCATCCCCGATTATACAATCGGAAATTACAGATTTAATACCTAAATTTGATGGTAGTACCGAATTACTAAATTTTTTCATTAAAAAATGCGAATATATTTTAAATATATATGAAGGTAAAGCGGACTATAACTATCTTTTACAAATAATCACAAGTCGATTTACTGGAAAAGCGGCAGCTCTCATTGGCGAAACCGATTACACCATTAATAATTGGTTAGATTTGAAAGAAACTTTAATTCAACATTTTGGAGATCAGAAATCAGAAGCGTGCGTAGCAATCGAGTTAGAATCAATGAAGATAAAAGAAAATGAACCTTATTTAGACTTCTGTAACCGTATTCAGGCAACTAGGAATAATTTATTATCAAAAATCAGTAACGATGAATTCGCACTGCGTAACAGTAAAATGATAATTTACAATAATACTGCATTGAATGTTTTCTTATATAATCTACCAAGAGACCTTATCAGAATTGTTAGATTAAAAATCCCTCAAACCTTGGAGGAAGCATTACAGATAGTTCTCACCGAAGAAAACTTTCAATTACAATATAGAATGCGCAGTTCGCTAATTAATCAAAATACGAATAGACCACACAAAGAAAGACCGCGTAATTTATCCCATCGATTTTCAAAAAAATTCTAATCCATCGCGTTACTTCCCACAACAACAGCGCAACAATTTTCGTAATCCTTCGAATGTGAATATCACTTCCGTTCCAAAACAAGAAGTTCAAACCAGAAATCATGTCAATGACCCACAACCAGGCACAAGTAGTGCTAGTTCTCGAGAAGCCATAAATTTTCATTACCAAGCCTCCGACAAACAACGACAAGTGTAGGCGAAAGTGACCTACATCACTTACCCTTTCTACATATCTCAGATTATGATTTAAAACTGTTATTGGACACGGGTAGCGAAAGATCTTTCATAAGTAATAATTTTGCAAATAAATACTTTCCAGGATGTAAGATTTGCGAACCATTCAGTATCAAAAGCACTCACTCCATTAGTTATCATAACGAGGCCATCATTTATCCATCTTCAAATGTTTTCAAATTAATCTGTCACATAAATTTTATGTATATAACATCGACAACTTTTACGACGGATTAATAGGAAAAGATTTGTTAAGAAAACTTAATGCCACTATAGATTTAGTAAATCATAAATTACGTACATCTTTAGTCGAAATCCCTATTTATTACAACATTAATCCCATTCATTATATAAAATATGGTAATAATCTTATGACAAATGAACTACTCACCGACAACTTATGTAAATTGCGATTAGACCACATTTTGAATGAAAGTGAAAGGAACCAGATCTACTCTTTATGTTATGATTACAGAGATATATTTTATTGTGAAGGAATTCCGTTTACTTTTACACATGATGTCAAACATCAAATAAGAACGAAGGACGACATTCCTATCTGCGTGAAACAATATAGACAATCACCTACACAAGCAGAGGAAATAAACCTGCAAGTTCAAAAATTATTGATGGATAATATTATTCAACCCAGTTATTCATCTTGGAGTGCCCCAATACATTTAGTACCAAAAAAATAGACGTTATAGGTGAACAGAAATATATAATGGTAATTGACTATAGAAAACTTAATGAAAAAACTATAGATGATAAATATCCCATTTCAAATATTTCCGACCTATTCGACAAATTAGGGAAATCTAAATATTTTACAACTCTAGACTTAGCAAGTGGTTATTATCAAACCGAAAACAGACCTAAAACTGCGTTTTCAACACAACGAGGTCATTTCGAATTTCTCCGAATGCCCTTTGATCTTAAAACAGCTCCTGCTACTTTTCAACGAACCATGGATAATGTTCTTAGAAATTTGCAAGGTCAATGTTTAACTTATTTAGATGACATTATTGTATATTCTGAAACACTGGAGGAACACTATAAAAGATTAAATAACGTTTTTAAGACATTAAAACATTACAAACTAAAAGTACAATTGGATAAATCTGAATTTTTAAAACAAAAGGTTTTATATTTAGGTCAAATTATCTCCGAAGAAGGACTAAAAAACCTAATGATGATAAAATTAAGAGTGTATTGAATTATCCCATTCCCGAAACGACAAAACAAATCAAATCTTTTCTTGGTTTAGTAGGATATTATCGAAAATTTATAAAAGATTTTGCGAAAATTACAAAACCTTTAACCAGTGCATTAAAAAAGAATACGCAAATCACGTCAAACAATGAATATATTAAATCTTTTGAATTATGCAAAGAATTATTGGTTAACGCACCAATATTACAACACCCAGATTTTTCAAAACCTTTTATTGTTATTACTGATGCCTCTGATTTAGCATTAGGTGCAGTTTTATCACAAGGTAAAATTGGTAATGATAAACCGATTGCATATATAAGTAGAACATTAAATGAAGTTGAAACAAAATACAGCACAATTGAAAAGGAATTATTAGCCGTAGTATGGGCACTAAAATATTTTAGACCTTATTTATATGGTCAAAAATTCATAATCTACACTGATCATAGACCCTTAGTATGGTTATACTCTCTGAAAGAGCCCAACTCTAAATTAACCCGTTGGCGTTTAAGATTACAAGAATATGATTTTGATATATTTTATAGATGTGGTAAACAAAACTCAAATGCTGATGCATTATCTAGAATTCAACTTAATACTTTAGCTACTACTTCTCAACCTCATTCTAATATTTCAGTCAATTACGAGTCTGATGCTGAATCCGAAAAAACAATTTCAGCCATAGATTCTGACACAATATCCGAAAATGAATTAGAGTTAGACAATAACTTCCCTATTCATACTTTAAACGAACCAATTGATATTAAACCGCGACAAATTATTGTACACCATTGGTATAATAATGATTTAAAAATTAAAGATATTTCGAAAAATAACAAAAAGATTTTAGAAATATTCACTCCTTTAAATAATAATATTATTAAGAAATTTTTAAAGGAAATTTAGATCCAAGCAAAATAAATTTTATATATTTTAACTCAGCGAAAATACGTGACAAATTTTTAGAAGTCGTTTCAGAAACATTTGAAAATGATTCTATAAAAATCATAGAATGTACTAAAAGAGTAACAATTTTAGATTCGGAAGAAGAACAGAAGGAAATTGTTTTAAAAATTCATGAAGGTAAAACATGCCATCGTGGTATTAATGAAACGCTTAGTAGACTAAAGAGAAATTATTATTAAAAAAAAATGAAAGAAATCGTTTCTGCAATAATAAATGCATGCGATTTATGCAAAAGAATGAAAGATGATAGAAATCCTTTGAAACCTGTAATTCAACTTACTCAAACGCAGAACAGACCATTCGAAGAAATTTTTATGGATTTGTTTTCCATAGAAGGCAAAACATATTTAACTATAATTGATGCTTTTAGTAAATTAGGACAAGCACTAATTATTGAAAATCGTTAAACCCTAGAAATAGTTAAAGCATTAATGAGATATTTTTCATTTAGTGGAACATCCTTTAAAATAAGTTGTGATCCTGGTACATAATTTAATAATGCCCTTTTAAAAGATTTATTAATTTTGCATAAAGTTAACTTACATATTGGCACACCTAACAATCCTAATTCAATGGGATTAATAGAAAGATTTCATAGTACATTAATGGAGATTTATCGATTAGCAAAATACGAAAAGAAATCTACAGATGTAGCAGATACAATGACCTATGCCTTAATAGCATATAATAATAGTATTCATTCTACAACAGGATTCACACCTTTTGAAGTAGTTTTTGGACACAACGATTCCAAAAGTATATTCGATATACAATTTAATCACCAATATATGCAGCGATTAATTAAATACCACAGAAAAAGAACGTCAGTTTTATACAAATACATTACAGATAAAGTAATGGAAAATAAATCAAGAATTATTGAAAATTTAGATAATCAAGTATCAACTAGTGGATTTAATACAGGTAAGTTATTTATACTAAGTTAGTGAACAAACAAAAACCAAAAGATTCCCCGAGATACGAAAAAGCCGTAATAGTTGACGAAATAGAAAGAAATGTTATTCCAGTTAAGATAAGAGATAGGAAAACACAAGTACCAATAAGAAATGTTAAAAGACCTAATAAAAAGGCGTCATAAATAAGTATTTTCATATAGTTAAGAAAAGTAAAAAACCAGAAACGGATACTTTGGGATGTAATTTTGAATTGTAATATGAATAATTAAGAATTTTTGCATAATTTTAATATTGTATAATTTACGAATCTGTTATACATGCATGTTAATATAAGTTAAAAATAAGTAAGTTATAATTTGATAAGTTGTAAAATACACCCGCGGGAAATTGTTACCCTTAATAGATATTTTTATTGCTAATTAGGTATTTCTAACCCATTATTGTTAAATTGAATGATGCAAGGATTTGATATAACGTGAAACTAATTTACTTATCCTACCGGCTACGCCAGTTAAGTATCTGAAGATCTGCGACACTAACGGTTCTTATGTTTCGTTACGCCACTGTAGGACTATCAATGGACTTGATCAGTATATTCTCGGTGAAAATCTTGACTTCGCCGTACAATGAAAATCACTTTTACTACTAACAAAAAACTGTATTTCAAGTAAGGTGTTAGCTTGTACAAACTAGGGGGTCGAATGATGTGAGGAGATGAGGCTTCACTATTTATACTAATCTGATGGCCTTCGAAGAAGTGGAAAACTCAAGGATTTCCCAAGATAAACACGCTTTTTAATATTTTATGACTGTTGGATTTCTAATTCTTTATGTGCAACAAAGTAAAAGATAAGGAAATAATAAATCATTCCTTTTTCAATAGAATCTGTATTCGTTACGCTAATATAATGTCGCAAATACGTGCCCATCATGTTCTTAATCCTCTTAGTTCAAGGTTTAGTGTATTACGCACTTAATGAGAAAAAGCGTATCAAATTAGCAACAAAGTTGTAGGCCGTACCAGAGATATGTATATGTTATTGAGTAATGGATATGAAATGTCCATTATACATAACTAGCTTTATGAATGTTGTGTAATCAGAAGTAATAAATACAGATTTATCGGTGGTAATATTTTATTAACTATTTGTGTCGACGAGCTAATTTTGCACAGCAGTAATAACGATACGTTGCAATACATAACGTATATAACGATATATACTATACGTGACGTAATTCTGAATTGTAAAAGCTTTGAAGCCTATCGGCGCATCACCGGCGACCTCTGTCTATCGCTTTCATTGTTGCACAAGTCGACGAGTTTACGCTGATCCTTAACTATTTTAAACTATTACCTCGATCTGAAGCCCCATATTATGTTTTGTTTTTTTTTTTGTTATTTCTTTGAGCATATTATTTCTCTTTTCTTCCCGTAGCATGCCAGCATCCCTTTTATTTTGCGTTTTTCAGGGCCCAGGCATGACACTCCCACCACTGCCCCATACATTACCCCATACGTACCACCCCCCGCATTTGTATATGGTAAGTTGCTGGTGTATTATTTTTTTATTTTTACACAATTTTGGTTTGCTACTTAGTAGATTAGATGTCCTCTCCTCCGCGCCGCTTTTATGAGCAATTATAATATTCAAAGTTTAAATGTATGTAAATAAATGAGTTGCTATAAACAAAATCAATATTATCCTATTCAGAAATTAAAACTTTTAAAAGGCTTTATTAAATACTATAACTTTTTTCGGTTATAAGCAATTTTTCTTAATATTGTCTTTGTATTTTTATGCATATATTGCAAAAACCTGTCGACGGTGTTCAGGTAAAGTATGCAAAATTCAGAAGAATGGTATCATTGCACGCGTGTGACAGCATGGCTAAACGTTTTTTCACTGAGTGTTTTACTCCTGCTGACAAACTGATCACACTCCATTCGATACTTCAATGTCATTGTGACTCAACATTCACACTGTATGTAAAACTTGACTGTAGATATTGTTTGAGAATGTTTATTTTGTTCACCGAACTCGTTATATCGTGTATTTGCGTACGCGCACGTTCAACCGGCGTACACTCTGCTCTAAATTCAAATGTCTATTCCGATTGTATTCCTGAACATTATTTGTTTTTTTTTCTTGAATACATTTATATTTAACTACAAATTGAGTTTAAACATAATTCACATAAAAATTTGACAACGCTGCATTCGTTTTAATAACTCTGTTTTGATATACATAATATATAACTTTGGTTTGAAGTAATGAAAACATAAATAATCAGAAGAATTACAACAAGAACAATTACAATTACAAGAAGCACAACTTACAGAAAATTTTCCTCCGAATTATAAAATGTTACCGCATGTATATATTACAGCTCGCGTTTACATTTCAGCAGCAACCGGCAATGGTAATGGGAATGAACGCGACCCCCATGATGCCGACGGGCGCGATGCCCCCCGTGCGGCCGCCCGTGCCCCCCCAGCCCACAAACCAGTTCAGTTAAACGTCACGAATGTATCATGAGATGTATCTTACATGACTTTAACGAGATCGGACTGTATTCATTTTGTAAAACGGAACAAATTTCGACCTGCATCAGTAAATAGTTTTTTTTATTTTTACTATTTTTGTTATTGTATTAGAAAACTATAATTCCATACTCATTACACTGATCGGTGTTATTCTCAGTACTTTTAAATATGGTGACAAATTCGGTCCGATCTCGTTTAAAGCTCACGGGTGTGGAGAAATGCTAGCGTAACGTAGCATCGATCCATACGACAGCGACGCCCGAGCTATACTTAAGTCGCAGATATTGATCGCATCGATGTGACGTCAGTAGTGTTATTTATGTACTCGTAATCCAATGTATATACGATGTTTATCTTAAGATAACGGTATGCGCAAGGAAAGATCGTGCCATCTTAAACGCTGACCGAGGCCGGTAGGTGGCGCCACTAATTCGACATTCGTTTCGTGGAACCGATTTGTTCGTGAGGACAAATCGTAAATCTACCGACACGTTTAATTAACGTTCGATTGGCAACCGTAGCTTAATTATCACTAGAGCGAAGATGTTTAGTGCTAGTTTGGCTGTTACTGTAGAACAATATAGAGAATTTTAATTTTTTTTTTACCGACTTCAGTCACGATCTTTTGATTTTATATGAAATTATGTTATGGAACGGTGCGGAGGGCGATAGCGTATTTATTTGCGAGAACACTATCAGCGGTCATCACATTCCATGTTGTACAAAAATAAAGAGGAGAACATGATTTAAGCGTCGCGTTTTGAATCGTGTATTTTTTATTTAATACATAGTCACTTTTCATTCCTACCTTCGGACGTAGTCAGCATTTATGAAAGGGGTTTGGTAAATTTCGAATCTACCGTCGGAGACAGAGCGTATACTGATGATAAAAAAAAAAAAACAACAAGACAATATCATAGTTATTTCCGTCTCGTTTTCTTATGTTTTGTTTTTATTAAATTTAAGTTTGTTTTTTAATTATGTCGCTTTGCTTTTGACGGTAGACTGAATAAAATGTATTATGAATGTTTCAGATGTTATGTAGTGCAAGTAGATATGTAATAATCGTAATGTTTATTAAATATTATAATATCAGATACGCTACATACTATGGGTTACAACAGATAATAAAATATTGTGTAGTCTTATACTTTAGATACAGAAAAGTGACTTTTAAATGTCGAAAGTAGCTTCTTAAATGTTTCAAATATTGTCTCTATATTATCATATAATATTGTAAAGGGGCTAAGAGTGTTACAGAGCTCTTCATAATATTTAAAATTTATTCAAAAGTATATATGTTATTAGAATATTCAAAGCAGAATGTTCGGCACAAAATTATTCAGGAATATATCAATTCTCGTTTCACTGATAATAAAATGAAATAATGTCATATTTTAAATCTGTGACTTTTTTAGCAAGAACCAATGTAAGTTTCTACAATACTATATGTGGAAGTAATCGCGTTAGATCGTTATGAAATTAGATTTTACTTACGGGAGTATGTATATTTTTCTGTACGTCTGTTGTGAACATATGGACTAGGTGCTTACTGTGAAGTTCAGCGTCGAACCGGCGCCGGCGCGTAGCGAGCGGCTCGTATTATCCGTACAGCGGTATCAACAGGTAACTAATACCGTAGAAAATCACACTCAACACCCCATACTTAATTATCATCGGATCTCTATTGTTGTATACATTTAATGTATAAAAAAATATATTTCTATTGAAAATAAAAAATAAACAGTACCACACTTGATTTAATAGCGGGTCTTATAACGTTGAATGGAAAATCACAAAACGATCGCGCATTCACAACGTTCGTTTGTATTTGAGCCTTTAATTCGGAATATAAATTGTTGTATTGTCATGGAATACCGCAGAGATACTTCACGGCATATTTTAACATTTTATTCAATGTGTGTGGGTTATTTCCAAAGTGTGTATAGTCGTACTCCCGAGGAGGAGGTCGACAGGCAGTAGGCCAGTTGCTGGACATGGGCCTCGATGAAATGCTTCCTCTAAAAGCTGCCTCGAGTTCTGTTAATCCACGTGATCGTGGAAATTTTACAAATTACAATAGAAGAGGGCTGTAAAATCCATATTGTGGAGATGTGTACTCAGCATTGGCAGCGCGGTTGCCAGTAATAATGTATTTGTATAATTGCTCAATGTGTTGCATGCAATGTTATAACTTTTCAGTTGTTTTCATTTAATAAATTGTGCTGAATAAATGGATTCATTTAACGAGCTAATTAAATATGTAAATTTTATGGTTTTATGGATTATGGTTAATTCTCGCTTTTAAATAAAAACTGGCGGTAAACTCGACACCTCATTAAATCGATCGCCGCCCGAATATTATGATTTATTATATATTTTATGATGATCTTTTTATGTTACAATAGGAACTTTGTTCAAACGCTAGTCTTATGAAAATTTATATGAATGTATTTATGAAGTTTGAATTATTACCAGTTATTTTTGCGCTTACGAAAACGTGCATTTGAGCAAAGTGTTAATTGAAACTGTCGGAGTATGCAACTCTATAAATGTACGGAAATTGATCGATGTCTCGTGATCTATCATGAATGTGTATGGCAGCGGACCGATCGATGGTTGAAGTACTTGGGTTACTTAAATGTGTAAATAACGTTAAATAGATGTTTACATAGCCCAGGGGGGCCCCCGTTCATCGACAATTTTATCCGACACGATGTCGTGACGGTCCTTATATATATTAGTTTTTTTTTCAATCGATGCTTGTATCGATTCGAAATCGTGAGCACTCGTAACTGAAAAATCGTTGATCATAGGTTTTAGGGATGTCTCAAGGACAAAGTCAATAATTTTAGCGTAGGCCCATCCCTAAATGTTTACTACTATGTAGTATGTGCATGGAAATTTTGCTATGAAGTAAGTCGCTTCAAGTAATTCAGTATATCGCCTTGACGAGTTTGTATGTCATCGGCACTTACGAATGAGATGGACCATTTCATTCAAAAGTGTTAACTTCAAATAGGAACTTAATAGGTGTACAACTTGCGAGAGATGATATTGGGGTGCATTTTTTTTCTATTAATTAAATTAAAAAAAAAACGATTCGTGTCTGATAATAATGTCACCGTGTAACCCCTACCGTAACGTTAGTAAGGTCTACACGTCTAACCTAAATACAAGTAGTAGCGGTATGTTCAATGATTCAAATTAATGGTATATGATATCATTTGCTTAAAGTGTATTCTGAGATCTGTTAATTCATAAATATTATTTTTCAGTTCATGTTCTAAAGTATTATTGTGCAATATTTTTAGTGGGAAATATCTAAATAGCGTGTTTAGATGAAATCGATTCCTTTTTTTTTAGTTGTATGTCGTCGGTCCTAATTGATTGGGAGACGCCGGCTACATCCCGACAATTTTTTTTTAATTCTGTATTATTTTGCCATAGTATAATTTTATATTTATGCTGTGATTTTAAATAAATTCGACTGCTATATCAAATGTCGAAAATTGGTATTTTAAAACCTGGTATTGTTTTTTGTATAAGATAAAACATTAGATATTCGTTTTTTGAATTTATTTTACCTATCATTTTGAATTTATGAGTTGTATTTGAATAGACGTGCATTAGTCGACGAGTGCCCCATTATGTAAATATATCCAACGCTTTGTTATTTGCTAGCTGTGTCGCGCATTCGGTTTAGTTTATTTATGAGAGAAATAAAAAATTAAAGAGCATTTTTATTTGTTTCATTTTTTGTTCGCTTTTACCCATGGGTCCAGACTGAGCCTTGTTCCAAATGTTCCAAAGTTTATTTTTTTTATAAAAATTACTCGTAGAAAACTATCTATAAATACCTTCTATTGCAATGACAATATTACGTGTATCTAATCTATGCAGCTAGTACTTTTGTACACTGGGCATTCGTCTTCGTGGTTTTGTCTTATCTTCATCCGTCAGGTCCCCAGTAGCAATCAGTGTACACCCAGGGAACTAGGACAGCGGACGTGGATCGTAGATACATTGGTCTGCTTTAGGAGCGGAGTACAGTTTGCTATTTTTAAATATTCCGTTGGTGTTGTTCGCATTTCATATGCAGTGTGCTCCTGGCGCAGACCGACCGTTCGGTAACCTAGTCGTATATTCAATTTGAAAACTTTAGACTACGAATAAACATTTTTCATTTCATTTCATTTCAAAACTTATGTAGTTGTTTAATGGGTGTCTAAAAGATAATATTGTATAGCTGTTACAACATTTGTATTATGAATGCTAAATATATATGCGGTTGTATTTGTCAAGTAATGTTAGTAAAGTACGTGTATTTACAGGATTGTTGCCCGTAAAACAAAGTCACCTGGGTTGCTATCAATAATAAAAATACATATTAAGGAGTTAACTAAATAATATTGTTTGAGTGAATAATGGTTGTGTTCAGTTTTGCGATATTTACGCGGATACAATGGGATAGCATTTTAGAAAGATATATATTGTTTTGATAACTTTTGCTTTCCTAGAGCATCGTCTGTTCGCTCTTTTAACACCTGACTTTGTAACTTGTCGACTGGTGTGACACTGCTCTACGAAGGTGAGGCTAGCTGATATGTCACTAAAGCTTCTGACGTAATATTTAGTAAACGGTGCGGTGTAATGTAATACACGGCAAGGTTTTAAAGTTATCATATATTAACGGGCAATATGATTCAAATTCATATTGATTATACAGTACAACGTACAACCGCATGTATTCTATATACATATATTTTTGCTAGGGCTGGATTGTTTTCTGTCTGTGTGCATGTGTGTAGTATGTGTTACGTCGGCCAGAGAACATTCCAACAGAAGCTTTCAAGTTGTGTTATGTGTGTGTTGTTAAATCGCTAATAGAGGTGATTCATTATCCGTGAATATACAATAAATAAAATAAATTATAATGGTCTTTTATTGTAATAACACAATAACTCGATAACCACGTGAGATCGCGTTTCTATAATAATCGTTAGTGGATTTCCTGCCGTGTTCAAAAAAATATGTAACTACGGTTTTTTTCGAGATCTAAATTTCATTCGTCATTTAAATATGTCAAATTGCTATTTTCCACGAATTAGTAGACAATACTGACACAAATATACAAATAAACCCTCAAATATATTTAGCAATCTGTCACGTTGATGATACAAATAGGTACATTAATTTGAAATTTTAATGAATAGTATATTTGCATATCATAAATGATATTAAGTAGTTTTTGATAATTTAGTCTTAGGCATACAACAGGACGAGTATTACTAATTCCAAAGACTGCAATATGAAGCTTTAATTTCCTGCGACGAAATGGTGCGAGGCATATCCAAGAAGTATTGTCTTCAAAGTAACCATCTTATTTACAATAACCTTTCTTCACAAGAATGCTTATGGTGTGAGTTTTCAATTTACAGTATGCAATAACCGTTATTTGTGACGGAATTAAAGTACATAATATTATCTAAATGTGACAAATCAGTTAATAATATTGATTCCTCTGAAAAGATCTATTACTGGAATAGTATTTCGTTACGAATAGCATGGACGTACATAAAGACGTGAAAAATATTTGTCTTTCACATCAATGTCCCCCTTGATGTACAATTATTGTTTTGGAGGTAATATTTAGCAGGGATGGTATTACAACATTAAATTACCGAAGAGGTTGATGGAGTTCTATCTCAAATAGACCCCGCATGAATCAATATTTTCATCGATCCGCATGAGTACAACACGGTCCCAGGTCTTTTATTAAGTTGTTGTAAACAAACAACATTTTTATTACATAATTTTTTTAAACTATTAGATACTTATAAATAATTAAATCTTAATAGTTTTGTGTTTCTGTCGTAAAGACGTTTTATGATAAACTCGGTTTTAAAAGTAAAGACGATGGTATTGGTCGCCTGCTGAGTCACTCGAGACGTTGAGAATAATCTAGGTTGTCTCCACTTGGCGAAATCCAGCTGGAGCAACGTGATGCCATTGGCATGTACGGCGCTTAGCTTAGGTTCAATGATGGTTGGATAAAAAAAATGTTATGTATAATACAGAAAAATAAGGTATTTTCTGCAACATTGCATCTATAGGGTATAAGGCTACAGCAACGTTCAAAAACACGCCAGTCTACACGTTGTCTAGCACGAACAACTTCAAAAACTACAGATCTGATTAAAAAATCTGTCACTATTAATACAAAGCATACACACTGACGCCATCAAGTGTGCCTGAAATAACTCGCCACTGAGACCGTCGGTGGCACGCCAGTGGAGCAGG
>PDGT01000014.1:1214307-1250185 GCA_003671415.1 Megathymus violae
GGGGAGGCAGATGTACTCTGTGATCGGTGTTGTTGTTGTGAGTGCATACGGAACGGTACTGTATTGTTTGCTAATGGAATGTTATCATCCGGTCAACTGATGCGGCGTGCCGGCACGGCAGTTTGTTTGCTGCACGTGCTATTACTTACTGCCGCTGGCGATGTAAAGATCGGTGAGTTTTCGGATTTATTGACTGTATAAAGACGGCGTGGTTCCAAAGCTTTAAAAAATGTACGAGGAAATCTAGGTCAAACTGCGTGAAAATTTAGAAATCGCCTGTTAACTGGGTTCGGTGTGAATTGTTGGACAGGTTCGGGACAAGGTTAAATTTGTGGAATGAAATGGGCAGTTTTATTTCTAGTTATAAAGATGGTTATTGTTGGACTCATCTTAGCGATGTATTAAATATTAGGTATATATCTTACACTGCACAGCTTTTGTGAGCAGACATAGATAAGTATGTAGGTAGTAGCTTAATATTAGACTTTATTTATCTATCGAAATAAATCGACACGCAAATCAGTTATGACACTATATGAATTTGATTTTACGTTAATAATAATACATCTACTACAACTAGTTCCGCTCTATGGAAAACAGCTGCAACTACTGTATGTAGACCTGACTCTATAACCGCATTATAGGTTAACGATTGAAAAGATTTAGTCATATTGTTTCATACAAAGTTATTAAATACCAAAGCTTTAAACTGCTATTCATTTTAAACTATTCTGCTGATAGTTCACACAATCCAGTTATACTGAATCGTAAATTTCGCTGTCAATAATAGTAATCAAATGCCCGAGAATGGTTGAACGAGGTTGTCGGACACAAGAATGAGTAAGTTTGCCTACTCAAGGTTCAACAAAACGATCTGTTTCTACTTATTATGTATATTAGACATTGACATCAGCGATACACAAGTCTACCGTGAATCCTCACAGTTCCCCCAAACTACGATATTTTACAGCCATTGAAAAAACAGAAGAACCACCTGACAGTCCCATAAGTGGTGCCGCCTGTGCTATATCCACGCGTTTTCCGTCAAGAAGGAAAAATTAAACCGTTCTCCAACTGAGCAATCGAAAGGAATTGAAAACATTTCACGCATGATATAATAATTATGTTTGTGTAGCAGTATCTCATTTACGTGAGACGCCTCGTGATTTAATCGTCAGTCTCCTCTGGTACCTGAACACGATTCCTTGACATGCCCAAATTTTTTCATATCACAAAATCCACTATTAGAAATTCGGTAATCATCGTACGTTTCAGTAAAGAAAAACATAGTAAGGAAACTTACACTTCCGAGTTGCCTTTAGTGTTATTCGTAACCCTTTTTATTTTAAGAGATCTTGTTGAAGCAGCGAGATAATATAGTTACGGGTTGTCGTTGTGTGAATAGTTACATTATCGTTTGCACTGTGGTGTTTTAGGTGTTGTGGAGGGTGAGCCGGGGTGGGCGGCGCAGCTGGCGGCGGCGCTGGATGCTAAGCTGGGCGGGGAAGAGGCCCCCGTAGCCGCCGTCGAACCCCTTGAGCCGCTCGCGTTACCGCCACACGTTTGCCTCCAGGTAATAGGGTAAATGCACAATGATAAACCTTCTTATCCTATCAGTGTCGTTTCTGAAATATTTCATTATATTTGCTACAGTTACCAATTTCCTTTTATATTAATTGTTACGTTTACGAGTGTGCCCTTCCTTCCTTCGTCAGCGACAGGGCGACACAGTTATATACAGTTACAACTCCAGGGGACTGAAATCCAGGTAAGGTTACTGGAGTTGGGTCAATTCAAACTTCTATTAGTCAGGTGGTTCAACTTGAGATATTATCGAATTATCAGTAATCCTTCAACTACAAAGTTAAATCATATGTATTATCCACACACTTGACTACTAGGTTACCGTGTAAGTATATTAAGGTAAGGCAGGCCTGGCGTCATATTCAAGGTTTAAACCTTTTTTTTTTTTTTTAACGTGTGGAAAGACCTTCGTCTCGTCTATCCGGCCACGGGGAGCCGAACAGGTATGTGGGACTCGAACCCACTAAAACCACACGGTGTCGACACCTACCGCTTGGATGCCGGGACAGTGTGCTACTCTCGCTCCACTGTCCCAGCGCGGCGGCCGCTAAGTTGGCGGCCTCAGCCCGGCCTTGGCGGCCTAGGCACGGCACTCTCTAGCCCCTCTCCTTGATGAGAGGGTTGGAGTGGCCGGCGAGTTGGCGCTTCGGCTTCCCGCTGGGGTAAAGGCGCGCTCGACACCGGCGCGCCTTTCAACCCGAGCCGTTAAGTCGGACGACGGATTCCCGTATCCGCCGCCCGACCGGCTGTTGTTATGGGGACAAGTGGTGCAGGCCGTAGGCCCGCCTTCTGCCCCCTGTGCGCCGGCGGCGGATATCGAGGTCTGAGGTAGCCTCTCGCTCTCTCTCCGCCGCCTCTTTGCGGAGCATTACGAACTCCGCAAAGGCTTGCACCGCTTTCCACGACGTCCCACTGTCGACCATGTGTTTTACCATGGTCGGCAGCGAGAGGTCGTCCCCCACGACCGCGCGTAGCTCCGCGCGGTCTTCCGCCCAGGCTGGGCAGTCCTTCAAGACGTGCTGGGCATCCTCGTCCTGGCATCCGTCACAGTGATGGCAGGCAGCAGTCGGTTCGCGACCCGCCGTTCGACACAGATACCCCCCGAAGCAACCATGCCCGGACAATATCTGCGCCAATCGGAACGTCAGTGGGCCGTGCCGCCTTGCCAGCCATTGGCCTAAAACTAGACGGACTGCCTCGACGGTCCTACGTCCAGCAGTGGGCTGCTCCAGCCTTTGGCTCCACTCTCTGATGGCGCGTTGACACAGCTCCTCGCGATGTCCGGCGATCTCCCTCGGTGCCGGCCAGTGACCCCGGGACAACGCCTCCTCGCGCCAAGTAAATAAGGACGCGAGGGTCTTGGCTTCTAGGTCCCAAGGGATGCTACCGGCCAGCACGCACGCTGCCTCATTAGAGATCGTGCGATATCCCCGGGTGGCCCTGATCGCCATCACCCTCTGCGGACGACGCAAGAGTGCGATATTCTGGTTGCTCAGGGCCTCAGCCCAAACAGGGGCACCATAAAGGGCCATGGATCGCACGACCCCCAGGTACAAGCGTCTGCAGGACACCTCCGGCCCTCCCAGATTCGGTAGGAGCCGTGTCAACGCACCAGCCGCCGCCATCAGTCGAGGCACTAGCGTCGCAAAGTGGGCGCCGAAGTTCCATCTGCCATCAAGGACGATGCCTAGGTACCGCATCGTCGGCTTGATGGCGATTTGGACACCGCCTACCGTTAGGCTAGAGTCTGGGGGCGGCCCCCGCCGAGGGCCGTGAAAACACAGCGCCTCGGATTTTTCAAGGGCCACCCTCAGTCCCAGCCGGCGGATTCGGCGCACCACTTGCGCTACTCCCGCAGTTGCACGTAATGAGGCATCGCGGAACGTGGCACCGCGGGCGGTCACGAGTGTGTCGTCGGCATAACACACGACGACGACTCCCGGAAGACTAGCCGCCCGCAGTACCCAGTCGTAGCCGATGTTCCACAGGCTTCTGTCCTAGGACCGCTCCTTACGTAGGACGTCATTACGTACTGCCTCCATCCGTCTCGAGCAGGGAAAATAATCCTCCTGTCTGAGAGGTAGTCCCGGATGAGCCGGCGCAGGTAGGATGGCACCCCGTGATACGAGAGCGCCTCCATAATGCAAGGCCAGGGGAGGGAGTTAAAGGCGTTGGCGATGTCAAGAGACACCGCCACGACCACCTCACCCTGGAAGACCGCATCCTGCGCCAGGGACTTCACTCTCAGAATGGCGTGAATGGTTGACCTCTTCCGGTGGAACCCGTATTGGCCATCCGCCAGGTTGGGTCCGACGCACTCGAGGCGCTCGACAAGGCGGTCAGAGGTGACTCTTTCCAGCAATTTGCCAGCCTCATCGAGCACAACGAGAGGACGGTAGCCAGACGGGGAATCCGCCGGTCGTCCCTCCTTTCTTAACAGGACCAGGCGACCCGTTTTCCACGCCATGGGAAACCTTCCCTGCACGAGACAGGCATTCAAAAGCCCCCTCAGGCGCTCCTCCAGCCCTTCTGCGGCGTCCAGTGCGGAGACCAGGGCTCGGCCCGGAACACCATCGGGACCCGGGGCGGTATTTTTGGCGCGCAATCTTTGTACAGCTGCACCAAACTCGCCCCGGGTTTTTTCCGGGATTACCTCCCGGTCCCCGACACTAGCCTCTTCCGGCGGAGCCATGCGGGGGGGCTCAGTTGCCGATTCCTGCGGTAACAGAGCGGCAACCACTTCCTGGAGGAACTGTGGCTCCAGACTCTGTGTCAGGGGAGCGCCGTACGGCCGAATCTTATTTCGGACGAGTTGGTACGGGCGCCCCCATGGATCACGGTCCAAAGTAGCGAGCAGTTCCTCCTTGGCATCCGACTTCGCGGTGGCAATCGCGTTCCTCAGCGCACTCTTCACCTCCAACAGTGTCGCAAGCAGGGCGACCCCCTCGGCCTCATCCCGGCGCCATCTCCTCCGGTATCGGGCGTACTGGCGGCGGGCCACAGCACAGTCTTCTCTTAACCGTGAGAGTGCTGGCGACCACCAATACACCCACCTTCTGGGAGGACGCGTACTGGTCCGGGGCATAGACGCATCGCATATAGCAGTCATCGCGCCCCGGAACCACTCGGTCTCATCCTCTACCAGCACATTTGCCGGCGCGCGGAACCAGCCTTGAAGGATGGCCGCCTCCTGCAGTAACTCCATATCGAGGCGCTTCAGTTGCCAACGTGGGCCAACCTCGTTCGGGGCTCCGTCAGAGCTGTTCGGAGCGACCGGGGACGTGGAGAGCTCGAACCGCACGTAGCGGTGATCAGATAGATCCTCGACGTCCTCCAACACACTCCAGCTCTGAGCCACACGGTGCGCGAGTGCAGGGCTTGCGAAGGCAACGTCCACTATGGACGAGCCCTGCGGACGCACACACGTGGGAACCGAATCCCGATTCAACACCGTCAGCCCAACGGAGATGAGCCACTCCTCAATCATCTCGCCCCGCGCACGCCGTGGGTCTCCCCGGCGGAAAGCTGCTGGACATCCCCACGCCGTAGATTCAGCGTTGAGATCTCCAGCAACTAGGACAGGGCGAGGGTGGCTCCTGTGAACGAGCGCCTCGAGTTGGGCCATGAATGCCTCGAACTCACTGAGCGGACGGTTGGGTGAAAAATATACACCGATCACAACCAAGTCGCCCAGCTGAGCCGAGACCATTCCATGACCACGCACGACACCTGTTGGAGACGAAGAACTCGCCGAGGACGCAACCGCGACCACACCGTCAAGGTCCTCTACCCACCTGTCCCCGGGAGGGACGAAGTACGGCTCAGTGACCACCGTTACATCTATCAACCACTGCGCTATGCTCTGAAACAAGAGATCCTGAGCTCTAGCGCAGTGGTTGACATTCGCCATGAGAAACTTGAGAGCCATTATTGAGAAATGGCCCCCGTCTCCATCGCCTCGGCGTCCTGAGCCGTACGGGCAGATTGTATCTGAGCCGTTGCTACGGACACAACCCGCCTCCCTCCTTTTTTGCTGCGCGCGATTGGGCACGTCGCACCTCCGACCCGGTGTCCCGCAGGCTTACCAGCCGCAGTACAGAGCACGCAGCTGGCGGCGGCTGTGCACTGGGCGGCCTTGTGGCCTGGCTTGCCACACCGGTAGCACAGCGAACTCCTGTCCACCTCCGCAGTGCATCGCTGGCCAACATGGCCCACCTCAAGACAGCGATAGCACTGCAGCGGCTTGGTAGGCAGCAGTTTGACCTGCGCCGAAACCCAACCCACCAGGAGTCGCCTGCCATCCGTCAGCCGTTTGGCCGCCGCTACGGGACACCTCACCCAGGCTGTCCGATTGCCGGCGTGGTCCTCTCGGATTTCTGCCGGATGCCGGGCGATGGCAGTGCGCACCAGGTCAGGAGTTGCCGAGTCGCACAGACCGACCACGCGCAACTCCGCGCACTTTTTTGGACGGGACACTTCAACCAGAAGAGGGTCTACCACCTCTCTTAATTTGGCCGCTAGTGCGTCTGCCCTGCCGTCCTTTTCGGCACCCGTTATTTCAAGAATACGGGCGCCAGTTGCCGCTCTTTTCCATTTTACCCCGGAGATGCCTAGCTCTCCGATGTCCACTCTTTGTTGAGCAGTGGCCATCACCTGGGCATAAGTGGTCCCCCGCTTCTCAGCATCGGGCTGTATTTTTAATATTATTGCCGCTGAGCGCGGGGGACGCAATTTAGGCAGAGACCTTTGATTAGGCCTCTGCCTTGGCCCAGGCGGGGAAATGGCGGCTTGTGGGCCGGCAGGTTCAGCAGGACCAACAGGCGCCCTCTTCTTGGCCCCCCGTTTCACCACCGTGGTCCAACCCGCATCCAGAGACGCAGGAGGTAGTGCACGTGGGGCGGACCGAGGTGCGGGCTTCGCACTTGGCGCCGGCTGAGACGCCACAGCCTTTTTGGCTGGCCTCACCGGCGCTGGTACTGGTGCAGCCAAGGAGGTGGATGGCTTCGGGTCATTCGGAGGGGGGGCACTAGCTCCCATATTCTCCTTGTCCCTCGCCTTCTCCTTCTTTTTACGCCCCTTCTTTTTCCCCTGGGGGGGCTCAGGGACGGGCTGAGGCGGAGCCTTCCGCCACTGCGCCGTCTTGCTGACTGCCACAGGGGGGGGAGGCTCCTCTTCATTCAAGGTTTAAACCTAGCCGAACCTAATTATTATGCACCGGCAAAAAAAAAAATCGATATTTTTTTAGGTGTTGAGGTGTACACTGAAATACTTAATAACAATTTTATGAGAGGTCCCCCAGGTACACCTTGCGCGCAGGAAACGAGTCCAGGTTGGATCCTTTTCGGAAGTATATGCGACAACAGCCTCACCATACCAACATAGCACTTTGCAGTTAAATAAATTTGATGATATTGTGAAGTCCATGTGGGAATTACAGCCTACAAGTGAGAGAGTACTTACAGCGGATGAAAGATTATGTGAAAAAATATATTCAAATACATGTACACGCAGATCTGATGGAAGATATATTGTGAAATTACCAATAAAAAATAATTCAATACCTTTAGCTACGGAAGGAAATATAAGAGAAATAGCTATGAAAAGACTGATACAGTTAGAAAAAATATTGAATAAGGATCCAGATTTGAAAAGGGATTATGAGAAAGTGATTATAGATCAGCGCGCTAGCTGTGTAACTGTGTAACTGTGGATTGGCACACTTCACTTTTGATAATATTATGGAGAAGTCCCTGGCAGATTTTCTCACTATGTTTTTTATTCACCGAAGCAGGTATTGTTTAAATGTTGATGTAACGTGTATTGTTTTGTATTTTGTTACTCTGTCAGGCGAGCGAAGGTGCAGACGCAGTGCTGAGCGGCGATGCGGCGGCGGCAGCAGCAGCACGCGCCGGCTTGCCGCTGCTCCTCGCGTCCCCTGCTACCGCCGCGTTGCTCGCCGACCCTGCACCGCTGCACCTTTATCCGCATCCCGAAGTTCTTGCTGAGGTATATGGCTACATTTTAACATATGTATTGCACGTGGAAACATAGTAGGTACATATATCTGTTTGAATGAGTATGTGTGTATATATGACCATTATGTTCTGCGATAATTTTACTGTTTGTTTCTTGGGCCCTTTGTTCTTGATTGTTGTGATCGATCCATGGTGCAGCGGGGTGCACCATTAGAAGCTTTTTTGTTACTTGTGAATCCATTGAATTATTTTTAAGTTTTTCTTTACGTTATTTTCTTTAATTAATTTAATAGGCTTTAGTGAGAAATCCTACTAAACTATCAGGTGAGATTGACTTATTGACGTTTGTTGAGGCGTGCGCGGCGCTGTGCAAGGGCAAAGAATGGCGCGAAGCAGTTTTGCTGCACGAGGGCAGCGCGGAGGGCGGTGCGCGGGTGGCGCCTGACAGCGAGCAACTGGCGCTCGTGACGCGACAGTTGCCCCCGGCGCATGATGACGCTCTGCTTAGGTACGTGCATGAGTGCGTGCGCATGTGCGTGTGCATTGCTGCACTAAGACGCGTTGTACGGCTGGCAGCCAACATTTGGTGCCTGGCATCTAATATGGCTAACGAACAGACATCGTTACGAAGGCCGATTAATAAAATTTAAAACGTAGGTTAACTTTTGGTTACTTTTGTATGCCTAGCAGCTAGCACGAGATTGCTATTTTGTTTCTTTAAAGGAACTGCCCCAAAACTTTAAATCTATGCATGTACGCTATCGCACACCTACCTCATTCCGATAATAAGATACAAATATTCGCTACATATCTGAACGGCCGTCAAGTAAGACGAGAGCTACGTTTGTCTGGAGTGTTTGGCCTTTGTGAAAGAACAAACATGTTTCAATATTGAAGACGTTCTCTTGTCTAGGACTCTCCTGCTTGTATTGAAGAAATACGGTGCGACAAAGTTTATAGTCTGGTGCTCGGCAGCGTGCGCACGGCGCGTGCTGGACGCTGCTCAGCGCGTGGGTCTGCTCGGGGAGCGGCATTCATACGTCTTACTAGCACTCGACGCGCACACCGAGCCGTTGGCTGACTTCAGCTATGGGGGCGCTAACATCACCGGTACAATGCAAATATTTTTAAACAAATTTCAAATTTAGTCATCTATGGTATTCTCAGTTTAAGCTTTAAGATTTGCGAGAATAGAGATTAAGAGAGACGAAAAGATTTCTATGCTTTTAATTCAACAGGTCAACATTAATAGCGCAATTAAGATGATGTCAAAACTGGCATTGACAGTGTAGCAGCCAAAATATTTTCAGTTTTTCGGGAAATAGTTGCAATTTCGGCTCGGCTCGGAAGAGGTCCGTTTTAAATATGGTGAGAATCTGATTATAAGGTCTGAAGATAAATAGACTGAAAGTTCAACAATGTTATGAAATATTTTGTCGTATCAGTATGGCAACAACGTATGAGGTCCTTACGCCGTAAAAAGTACTTTAGATTACGACCCTCATGATAAGTCATACACATAATTTCGTTAAAATAGGTCCTCTACTTTAAAGTTATAGAGAAACATAAAATCGGACAACTATATAACGACAAAATTATCTTTACAGTGATGCAACTATTTGATCCCGAGACTGAGGAAGTGGTAGATGCGATGAATACGTGGAGAGACGCGTACCGTCGCCGCATGCAGAACGAAGTCAACGAGACGGAATTGGAAGAGGTACATCAAGACGAGTCGATCAACATCTAGGATAGCAAAATGCGAACACATCTCTTCTATATGACCTTAACCGAGTGCTCGCCCGACATCTTGCGTAAGACTTGAAATCATGACAATAAGTGTGTTCGGAAATGTAGGTGATGCGCAATCCACCCACGGCGCTCGTGCTGGCGTACGACGTTGCGCAGGTGGTGCAACAATCGTTGCAACGGCTGCAGCTGCCGGGGGCAGAACCCGGTTCCTGTGAGCACGGGACCGCTGCCTTCCACGCCGACACGCTCCTCAACTATATACGATCGGTGAGTTGTTGCAGTACATGTGGCTCCAATCATTTATACCACTACATGGAATGGGTCTTTTACGTAATTGATGAAGTCTGGATCATTTTCATTAAGCTGCTAGCATACAAATTGCTGACCTATTTTTTTAGAAACCCGTGTCCAACATTGTCACATTTGACCACTTGATGATCCGGTCAGAACGACTTGTCAGTGTGTAACGTTAAATTGTAACCAGACATAAGTATGGATGTATAAATCTTTTAAGGGATCCGTTACGCGTGACCGTGAGAGATGATCATTCCCACAGTAGTTCCCGAGGCAGGCGTTCACCTCCGACCATCTGATATTGTTCATCTTGTATGACACAAGGGACGACCGAACTCACGAAGTTCTTTTGTTCGGTCAGGAGGAGTGGGCGGGTGCGGGCGGTCCGCTAGTATGGGGCGCGGGAGGCGCACGGCAGGATGTCCTGCTGCACGCGGCCGAGCTGCTGCCGGGCGGGGCGTTGAATCGCGCCGCGATATGGTCGCGTGAGGCTGGGCTGACGTGGCACCCGCGTCCTCCCGCCCCGTTGCAGCCGCATGACGTCATGACCAATCGGACATTCACCGTTCTCATTTCGGTGGTATCGTTGATTTTCACTCTTTTGATATACGTATATTGTATAGTATAGACTGAACCTGATTGGTGATTGTATATGAATATTATATATGCGCATGTGCCTCACGACAACAAGACGACGGACGAAATTTTTCTGTAATAACAGTTTTGTCATATTTTGTTTTCAGAACGATCCTTACGTTATGAAACAGCAATCCACACACCGGCTGATCGGTAACGCACGTTACGAAGGTGGGTTCAGTAAACCAAATAGGTCTCAAATATTATTCAATATCAAAGACTAATTAACGTAGTTTTAAGGTTGACTGAATTTTAAATAACCTATTTGTTTGGGTAACCATTTCTGAGAGGTAACACGCTGAAGCGGTTAATCCTAGCTGATTAATATGTATCAATGAGGGTCAAAGAGATTATTACGTTCCGTACTAAAAATAAGTACGTTCGCTCCACCGGTAAACACATGCTGTTCTAAGGTTTTTAACTTCACCAGAATAAAATAATCACTTTAAAAGATTATCTTGCCGATCCCCCTACGATCGAGGGTTTAGATGAAAGGATAATAGATGTGATGTCACGTGGCAGGGTTCTGCATCGAGCTCATCGACAGGCTGGCGCAGCAGTTGCACTTCAACTACACTTTCGAGGAGGTCGGGGGCTCGTACGGCAGTTACAACCAGACCACGAAGCAGTGGGACGGCATGATGAAGCGCCTCATAGAGGATCCGGTAATGCGATCAGATTCCATTCGATTTTCCAACATCATATTATCGTGCAAGACGAGATCACATAAATAAGCACTGTGGTCTTTGCAGTTACAGCTGTATGTATGTGTATAAGTAACATTTTGTTGTTCGATAATCTTTGGGAACTATTTTAGTTCTTGAAGTGATCCTAATAGATTGAAAAAACTTAGATAATCAATAAACTTGGATAAGATATTTAAATAGATCGATTCCGAAATTTTACAAGCTTAAGCCAAAACATCATTAATTTTATTAAGAGAACCAAATTTTTTTTTCCATTTAGATATCCGAAGGTTTAGCGGAAAATTTTAGGGTTGAATTCAGTTTAAAATTATTAAATAAGCGCGCATAAACTGGCACCCCTGCGCTAGGATTCCCATTGACATAGATAAGATAAAGATTTAGCTGTCACATAATCCTGTGGCTCCCTCTCTCGGCACTGACGGTCGATATTGGATCGTTTATTTTTCCACATGTTGTTGCAGAACGTCGACTTCGCGATCACAGACCTGACGATCACGTCGGAGCGTGAGAACAGCGTCGACTTCACCACGCCGTTCATGAACCTCGGCATCACCATCCTTTTCCGCAAGCCCGAGGCGCCCAAGCCGGCGCTCTTTGCCTTCCTCCTACCTTTCTCCAACGGGGTAATTCGTATAAGCGTGCCACCTCAAGGCGTATTGGGTTCCGTCCATGCTTGAATCCAAGCCAACGTCTCTACTGGAATCGCTCCCCTGCACGATATGGTATAGCGTTTTAGTTAATGTTATTCAAACGTAATTTGTCCATTGCTCAGTAGAGTCGATCACTCACTCCGTCAGTTGCTGTGGATTCGACGACGGATGGAACCCTTAAAAAAGTTAAAAGTTAAAAAAGTTACCTTACATAACGATTTTTTTCTGGACGGTACAGGTCTGGCTATGCCTTGGATTCGCGTACCTCGGCACGTCGTTAGTGCTGTACGTGGTTGGGCGGCTGTGCCCCGAGGAGTGGCAGAATCCGTACCCCTGTGTGGAAGAGCCCCCCGCCCTCGAGAACCAGTTTACCCTCGCCAACGCCCTTTGGTTCAACCTTGGTGCCGTGCTGCTTCAGGGTTCCGAAATAGCTCCTGTGTGAGTATTAAATAGAGTTTAAAAAAATGAACGGTATGTATGAGGTAACGGTATCAACTATCATTTTGTGTTGAGAGCAAATTTCTGTCTCTAATTTAACCTAATTATGTTAGTAACCTCTATATTATTGATGTCAGGGCTTACGGCACGCGCGCAGTGGCGAGCGTGTGGTGGCTGTTCGCACTGGTGATCACGAGTAGTTACACTGCCAACCTGGCCACGCTTCTGGCCACTAAGTCTTCCACGGCCCTGTTCAAGGACGCGTACGAGCTCGCGGACAACGACCTCGGGATCACGTATGGCGCCAAAGCAGGTGGTTCTACTTACACATTCTTTGCGGTACGTCCCGTAGTGATTGATAAAAGATATGATATGTCACTAATATGTGAATGTATGATATATGATGATGAATCTTCTGTTTTGTTTTCTCCTTTCCTCCCATATCCTTTATTTTCCTATGTTCTTTAACATTTTCCTAACGTAGTCAATTTTGTTCTCATCTTAAGATGATGATATACATATAATATGATGATATACTATATATCCGAACTGATTGCATTTATTCAATTTAATTTTTTTACTATTCTGTATTACTTAAGTATACATTTGTGTGGCGTTCTAGCAATCCAAAAATGAAGTATTTCAGCGGATGTACGCCAAAATGTTGCAGCAGGAAATGCCCAAGTCCAATGAAGAAGGATTTCAAAAGTACGTGTATTCCATCACTATTTCATTAATATAATTTCTACGTAAGTACGTAAATATACAAGTCGTGACTTGTATTGCCAAAGAAAAGTATTCAATAAATACATTTACTAGAAAAACTTTACCATTGTTAAATAACATTTGTCATTTTTAAATTTAGAATCGAGTGAAGTTTAAATTCTGATAAAGTTAATTTACCAAAAACTACTTATCCTCTCGATCAACAAGATGATAGAAAATACCTATTTGCAGGGTGAAAAATGAGCGTTTCGCATTTTTCGCCGAGTCAACGACAATTGAGTACATAATCGAACGCGACTGCAACGTTACCATGGTAAATAATACATTTATATAAATAATATATGTTTACGAAGACAGGTTATCGAATGAAAGATTGACATGAATGAATGAATTTGAAAAATATTTATTCAAAGTTGGTTTTAATAAATACATTTCGAAAGTCAAATCTGAAACAAAACAAAAAACTATTAAGGAGTTTTTTTTCCAACTCACAGTTGCAGAACGCACTTATGGCTTCATATTAAACTGGTGTCCAAATTAAATGATGTTTATTGTAATAAATTATTGTATTGTATCAGGTGGGTGACCTTCTAGACAGTAAGGGATACGGCATTGCCATGAAAAAAGGTAAGTGTGAAACATTAGAAGAACAGTGTTACCAATATAAATTAACTAAGAAATATATTAAACCTCTTAGTTTCTCTCTGTTTGATGGAGAATAAACAACCGTATTTCTATAATGTTTTGAACAGAAAACTCGACTGGTGGCGAATTGTCACCGCAGCCGTGAACCCCCCATATATTACGTCATGTGACGTTACATACACAACGCATTACAGGTTCGCAGTACAGGCAAGCGCTGAACCTGGTACTGCTGAACTTGCAGGAGGCGGGCACGCTTCGAGAGATGAAGCAACGCTGGTGGAAAGAGGAGCACGGTGGCGGCGCCTGTAAGGTACACCCCGCACTCACTCTCTCATGGAGATTGTACTGTATGTACCTTTTCGATAGATATTGTCGCGACGGACACGCAACGGATCAGACGTGTGCCTGCGTCAGTAGCTATTTTTAAAATGAGCACGTGAATTTCGTAGTCTCTTAAAGTGAATATCATAAGGACCACCGGTCTTTAATTATATAATGAGGTAAAATTTACAACTTCAGCTATTAGCAGTCCCACTGAACGGGTTTTTCTTCACTCTCCTTAGTAATGAGGCAGACAATGTACGGTACTATTTAACATCAGAACCGAGGCCGACCGCTTAACTTAAAGTATGAAAGAGCTCACTGGTAGAACAGGTATCCATGTGAAGGATCATTCAGGCATCATTAAATAAAACACCATTGTGACGTGTGTTTTATAGTTTTGCTCGGACGAAAACCTGTGGCACAATATGTATACATGTTTACTTATTTGAAATAGAAAAATCAAATGCAAATTGTTAACAGACTTCAAAATGGAGGAGGTATTGCGTACGTGCCAACGTACTTGGTATGTGCGTACAGGCATAAATCCATCGCTTATGAATCTATTTTGATGATTCTAGTTTTTAGTGTATGATAATTATAATAGTAGTGACTGACGGCAATCTTCATGTTTGACATTAACGAAGTGGACGCTATACGCGACGTTACAATCATAGATTATGGTCAACGTGACAGGAGAGCGACGAGCGCGAGAACGAGGAGCTGACGATGGACAACTTCCTGGGGCTGTTCGTGGTGCTGGCCGTGGGGTGCGCGCTGGGCGTGGGCGTGTCGTGCTGCGACCTGGCGTGGGCGGCGCGGCGGCCGCGCGGCGACGACGGCGGCTCGTACGCGCGCCGCCTGTGGGCCGAGCTGCGGTTCGTGTTCCGCTTCGAGCAGTCCGTGAAGCCCGTCCGCGGGCCGCTGACCCCGACGAACTCCGATCGAACCGGAGGTACCGTTGTCTACAACTCTCCATCTTAGATTACTTACGATTTCTGTATTTCGATCCTTTTCCAATGGTAATTAGTAATCGTGTTGCATCGCTAATCGTCTTTATATTTCTCTGTTACTTTATTTTGTATTTATTATAAAACCACGGATATAATACATATTTTTATTTAAATGCGTATTTTATTTAATGCGTGTGTCATAGACGTGCAGTTATCTAGGTACCTACCTACCTCTTATGTTATGTACGTCCAAGACACGTATAATGAATATCCTGGAATTATTTATTCGAATGATCATTACAACCTATAATTTTCCCACTACTGGGCTCAAGTCTTCTCTAACTATAAGAGTGATAAAAACCATAATACGCCACTGACAAAGATTGGCAGACTTCACATACCTTTGGGAACATTATGTAGAACTCTCAGATGTGCAGGTATCCTCACGATGTATTCACCTCAGCACGCCTTTTTCAACATTAGAAATGCATGCAGGATTCAAACTCGCAACTCGCTTGCGGGAGACCGACGCTCAAACTGCCAGGGGACAACTGTTTATCTCTTATACTTTATTATAAAGAGTTTTATGACGTTTAATTAATTTATTTTGTATTCTAGAGCTCAGTGCTTCCGCACACAGCTCGCCGGGCAGTAGAGGGACCGCGGGAGAGGAAGAGGGTGAGGGTGAGAGTGGGGGTGAGGGGTTGCGGGTGAGGAACGGAGAACTAGAAGGTGTGGGGTGCCTGCGATCCCCCTCGCCCCGTTCTGCGAGCGCGCGGCGCTCCTCCATGCACGCGGCCAGCTTGCGCCGCGCGCCGCACCTCACGGCGCAGTCCAGCGTGCAGCGGTAGCTCGCGGAAAACGATGGAGCGTTTTAGTTAACATTAAACGATAAACTCAGTATTTACCTCCGAGGTTCGAGTGGGAATCTCTCTTGAAGAAAGACCAAAAAAGTAAGAGAACTCGTGTTGAGCATTAAATATAAATTATATGGGTGACAAACAGGGTCAGTGTCTAATAAGAAGACCGCAGAATAATAATATTTATGAAATATTGTTAGTTTCATTTTTATTTGCTATTCTCACACTTTGTGTTTGTGTACTATGTAAAGTTTGTTGATAATTACGTTATTATTTGTTGTAGAATTAGAGCTGTCTGAACGTGATGTAGCTTGTCCGAGTTTTTACTATAATACATAATATCCAATAACAGCGACAATTTCATTATAATTTAACGACGTCTAATAAATATTAATTGCATTCACTTAAATAAATTTCAGCGTTTTATTTGTGTCCTACTGGCACTATAATGGAGTCATAAAATTACCATACTAAAAAAAAAGGTGTGTGTTCGATTCACACACGATAGAAGTGAAACTTCAGTAAATCGACAAAAGAATGAGATGAACATATATGTTGGCGATGCCAGTAATTTTAGCAGCATTGTCGAACATAATGTGGGCGTATAATCGTTTAACACTATTAACAAACTTGTTAGCAAACACTTCACACCGGGCAAACGAAACAAGTAACAGTTCCTAGTGCGGAGGAACCGATCACTTCGATCGCAGAATGTAAACTGTGGCTCCATCCGGCGTCACTCCACTAGCTAGACTCTGTTGAAGCACGATGTTAGCCGAATACCGACGTCATCGCGGCGGTGCTGCCGTCACTCGGATATCGTGCTGTGTTTAGTTTCAAGTCTATACTAATGACCATCTCTGACATATACAGTTTATTTTACAATTCAAAAATATTCATCCCTCTTAAAATTGTTTTTTTTTTTTCCCATAAATCTAAATGAAAAATCATTTTGTTAATTTAAGAATTATTAAATATAAGTTGAAATTAAATTAATTTTTTTTTTTTATATTTTAAATCATGAATTGTAATTAAGTACATGTTTTGAAATGAAATTATTAAATTTTTCAGTTTTTCCAATTAAATTATTTGAAATTAAATTATTATTAATATTTTTTTTAACTTATTAAAATTAAATGATGAAAGTCAGTATTAGTACCTACCACCATTATTTACTAAATTATATCCCGTCGGTGAGACTATGTTGTTGGTGAGAGTGATCTAAAACAGTATAAAATAAATAAGGTTATACAAGTGTTGTATTGAGGTTATATATATAATCTATGGTCAGTATAATATAAAAATCAAATGTATTGATTGAAAAACATTGAAATATTAGTTTATACTTAAAATAGGATTAAATTATTATTTAGTACAACAAGATATAAAAATACTCACAAACACTGTTAAATAATAACACACCACGCTGACTTCTTACTGAAAAGCTGTAATGTACAGTAGTATTAGTTCACGTACTTTTCACATATACTATCACACGTTAAATGCTCAACACAAGCAAGTATTAAACAGTGTGCAATATACATACACACCGACATTTGCTCTTTCGCTCCGGCTACACATTTTTGTATTGTGTCTCTTACGTTGTTGTTGGTGTTGTTGTTGTTGTTGGTGTTGTTGTTGGTGTTGTTGTTGGTGTTGTTGTTCGCTTTTTCCGTTGCATCCGGTTGGTGTTGGTGTTGGTAAGGAGAATGACTCACTCAGGTAGTTTATTAACAAAATATTAAAATTTACATACAAACGATATTCAACTGAATAGAAAAGAGAAAAAATCAAGGACGATGACAATTTATTCGCACTGCTGTGTGATTGACATGTCAATTTCGCCACTGCTCCACTTCATTTCCGCAGCAAGGGTCTCGATGCTGTCGCACACCGGCTAGCTGCTCCACAGTTTCGTCCGGATCAAACATTACCAGGGCGAGGTCGTCGTCCTTATAGCGTGTCGTGGAAACGCCATTCCAAATCCCCCCGAGAAGATCCCCAAACTGGTCACAGTCGCATCTTTTCCTGTAAAATACAACGTGAACATTAATTTGAAGACACGAAACATCCCACTTCCAACGTGAGAGATGATTGTGTACATATGTATAAAAATAAACAAAAAATTAAATTATCAAAATTTTCATAATAATTTGTATTAAATAAACAATCTTAATTTACTTATAACTGTTAGTATTTAATGTACATTTTATATTGTCAACACTAAACTCTGCTCGCCACCGCCCTTTGGAAAAAGAGGTTGTTTGTCATTAGTAAAAGTAAGTATGAAAAAAAAGTGTGATTTTATATATTAAACAGTTATCGTCAACTCCGCCCATATCTGAATATGTTTTGAGTATTAACTAAAACAATCTACATTGTATGTCAATAAAATTATTTATTACAAAAAACTTACTGATTTTATATCAATCAACGCAAACCAATCTACCGAACACTGAACTTAAAGAAAAAGTAGTTATTGTTCTTATAACCATATCAAAGATACCTTGAGGGAGTTACCGGCTTTAGCTGCCGTCTTGATACTTCTCTACTTTATTTCCGCGGCGAGAGTCTCGATGCTATCGCACCAGCTACCAGCTCCGTAGTACGTTGTCCGGACCAAACAGTGGCAGTCCTTATTACGTGTTGGGAAGACGGCATCCCGGATCGCCTTGAGAAGATCCCCAATATGTTCACAGTACATCTTTGCCTGGAAAACACGATATGAAGATTATGAAGGAATCTGCAACGTAGACGAAAAATAGTGATATAAATTGGAAAATACTTATAATTAAATAATTACAATATAAAATGTGTAAAGATGTTGTATTGCGAGCGAAAACGCACGCCGACGATAACAAATGGGAAGATCGCCATAATGAACAAACAGAATACATAAAAATTTGTGATGTACCTAGAAATGTCGAGAGCATTGCAAAGTGTATGTCGACATAACTTCGAAAATGTCAAGTTAAAAAATTACGAAGAAATGTATTTATTTTTCGACGATTTCGAAAGAGCCACAAATGATTATAGCAGGCAGGCTTGGTCATCACGGAACAAGAAAAACTATAAGTTAAAATCATTGCTACAAAATATGGGCAAATTGGTGATTTGATTGATCTAGTAAAGTCTGTTGACTATATAAAAAGAAAAATAAAATTAAAATGTAATATTAAAGTTTATTTCCTAGTATATGGTACAGTATATGTTACAAATTGATTAAGTTATTCAAAACTTACTGAACGAAATGCAATTGTGTATAATGGGAGACAATTTCAAAAACATAACTCATATGGAAAGGTTTTAGCCGTTGCTATTAAAGATGAAATACTACACAAGATGAAATGTTTTGTTAATGACGTAATGCTGAAAGTCAATGCCATTAAAAGCAACACGACTACAATTTTAATAATTTAGAATGAGATTAAATCCGAATATTTAAAGTGTACAACATGTATTAAAAATAATAATAACCTAATTTAACTTTTCATAATAACCGTAGAAGAGCAGAAGATTTTGAATGGCCTAAAATTATTACCTATCGACTATGCTCAGAGAAAATCTACTAAAACTAACAAATGATAACCATAACAATGCTAGTAAGTATAGTTTGATTCCGAGTCGGATCCGATGTAAACTATAATTATGAGAAAAATAAGAAAAACCATGCGTTACTACGTAGAGACGGTAGTGTTTCGTGTTTTTAACTATTAGTGTAGATCTATACAAAACGACTTTGAAAACTTCCAAAAGGGTAAATATACTCGTGTCACTGATAATCAAGTTAAACTATGGCGCAAACCAATCTACTAGTAACTGAACTTATAGAAAAAGTTGTTATTTTTGTTGTTACGGCCTTATCAGAGCAGAAACCTTGAGGGACTTACCGGCTTTAGCTGCCCTCTTGAAACTGCTCCACTTCGTACCCACGGCGAGGGTCTTGATGGTATCTCACCAGCTAGCAGCCCCGCAGTCAGTTTTGTCCGGATCAAACAGTGGCAGGACGATTTCGTCTTCCATATGCCGTGTTGGGGTGATAGCATCCTGGCTCGCCTTGAGAAGATCCCCAAGCTGTTCACAGTCTATCTTTGCCTGGAAAATACAATATGAAGGTTTATTTGGAGACACGAGATATACCTCTATAAAATAAATTTATGTTTCTTTAAAAATACGAAATTATTTACAGGATAATTTAGTTTTATCATTCAGCATAAAAATAATAATACTTTTAATTACAATTTATTATCAGAATTTATATAGACTGACAAAATAACTAAATATCAATTAATTTGTATTAACTGACATAATATGAACATTAATTAGTTTATATAGATTAACATAACAATATACAAAGAAATTTGCTTACATGTTCCAGTTGTATTCTCCGCTCCGCTCCGCAGTCGACCAGGTGAATGCTCAAGAAACCACAATACCGGTGCTTTTATACCCATCGCATCACCCCACCGACAGTTCAATTGATCGACTAGGCTTCTATTATTTTTCAAAAACAATACTTACAATTCTTAATTAATAATTTGTAACTTTAAAGAAATTAAATTTAAAATGATTTCAAACAATTTATATAGTATTATAATAATAAAATAATATATAACAAAGCAATAAGTAAATTACAGATTTTTTATTTTTTTGTGTATACCCACATATTTTGTCATAGATATAGCCGAATGAGGGGGTACTCCGTCCGGTTGATACCACCTAAATCCTTTCTACAGCTTGCGTAATTATGTGACCGTTGGTAGGGCAAGAACGGGTATGCCCATATCTCTCGAGATATTTCCGTGTAGCGAAAGCAGCGTTTTCATGGCATTCATCATTAATCAAAATCATATCAGTTCATTCGGGGCATCGTTCGTAATCCTAATTCGCACGCAGTAAGTACCTAAAACCACACTACACCACTAAGTAAGCGTCTAATTTCGCGTAATCTCTTCACCAAATCATTAGGTTTACGTGTCCTGTCACTGTTGAAAGCAGGCGTCCAATATCGTACAATTATTGACACATATAACTGTGTGTAATAAAAAAAATTAAAACATTAAAAAAAAAACTTTCATGAACACTTCATAGTCCCAGTTGTTATCGTTGGATAATAGTCGTTATACCATATCGGAGGTGTTCGTGAACCTTGAGAACTTCCGAAATGGGGACCGGGAATCGGGAACCTTAAGAACTTCCGAACACACGCTAACCGAGGTCCGACGACATTACGCAGTTCCAAAGTCTAGCTGAAACTGGGCAGCACAGCGCCGCAGCCAGCCTTTGGAATATTCAATCACAGTAATTGGAAGAAATTTAACGCCCCCGGACATTCACCACATACGCAACGTCATTCCACAGCGTGGCAGGATTTGTTCAGCTAAGTGCCTTTCCCTTTACCTAAACTTCCGATTAAGCCACCTTCGTATTGTCTATTGTATATTTAAATTCTTATATATAAGCCCCAACGAATAATATCTATGCAATTTGTAATCCTTAACAGTTTAATTAACAATATTCCAATAAATTTCACTAATAATTTACGTAATTACAATACAATTATTTTTATAATTAAATATCTCCTTTCCTTGTGGATTACTCTTAAAATAAAGCTGCCGGGCCTTATTCCTTGATTACGTTTGGTCATATTTCCGCCGAACATTCCAGATTCGTCCGTGTTACGTACGTCGCGCGTCGCTGCGTCACGTCTGCGTCGTCGCGGCAGCAACGCAGCAGCTCGGCCCGCAGCGCAGCCCGCGGCTTCGGTCTCCCGTACGGCAAATACTACCAACGAAGGGCGTGACTGTTTTCCTTTTATTGTTTTAATTTACCTTAAAAGAAAAAAACTTAATTTTTTGTTCGTGAGAATTATTTTGCTAATTAGATTTTGTTTTTATTACGTAACATCAAACACCCGTTATGATGGGTTTAGGTGATGGTGTCAAGCATTTGGCGGAATTATATGTTAGGTGCAGCTCCGTCAAGGGCCAAGTCCCAAAATTTGAGAATTATTTAGAGAAAATATCCTGCTTAGAGACCTTTAATGCTACACAACGGGCGGAATTTACACTTAAACTTGTAAATTTGAAACTTTATCTTCAAAATTTGATGACTTACAAAGCCAATTTGAAATTTTTAATTCTAGTAATCTAGAAGATGATCTTGAAGAACGAGACATCATTGGAAAGGAGTTCATTAGTAATGTTAGAGATGAAGGCGTCCATAATTTGAGTGGTTTTCATAATGCAACACAGTGCGCTTTCGTTCATGATGAGATGGGTTTCAAGCTACCTTTGATACAAAGTAGCTAAGTTTCACGGATCATATTTTCGTTGGATGGAGTTTCGTGATATTTACAGATCGTGAAGTCATGACAATAATAGAATAAGTTTAGTTAACAAGTGTCACTACTTACTTTCATATTTAGAGGGTGAAACAACACGAACCATCTCGAACCTAGAGATATATTCTGACAATTGTAAGGAAGCTTGGAAATTACTACTTGAGCGTTATAACAATAAACAAATATAAATTAGTTATCATTTAAGTGCATTGTTCAATGTCAGTACTATAGCTAAAGAATCTGAGAGATCATTACGTTTTCTAGTTGACAATGTCACTAAAAATTTTCGCGCCGTCTCCAACTTAGGTCAAGCTACTGAGCACTGGGATATAATTATAATCCACTTAGTTGCTTCCAACTTGGATAATCATACTTTTAGAAAATAGGAAGAACACCGTAATACATTGGCTACTGACACACCTACTCTTAAAAACTTTTTTCAATTTCTTAATGATCGTGCATCTGTTTTGGAATCTTTACATCGCCATAAAGCAGACAACATTTCTAAATTTACTGTTGACAAATAGCGTCCAGAAATTAATTCTTACAAACACGAAAATAAACATTTTAAGTCCTATGCGTACACTAGTGATAGCAACATACAGTCACGACCTCATTCATTCTCACTCAACCCCTGTCCACGTTGTAATTCTGCAGATCATAGAATTTACGATTGTCCTTTGATCAGGACGAAGAGTATAAAAGGGCGAATGGCTTAGGCAACTAAGTTAAAATTGTGTCTTAATTGTTTAAGTTATGGCTATTATGAAATGTCGCGTAGGACGCTGTCATGCATGTAACAAGAGTCACGACACAATGTTAATCTTCCCATATAATATCTTCCTATATATATATATATTATATAGTGTAGAAAATGTTTTTGCCGGAACTTTTCTTGTCCTGGATAGGAGGGGTCGCGCATTTAGGATTACCAAATGTTATCTGTGTATTTTTATTAGCGTAAGATATAAATGAGTTCATTTGGAAGCTGTTAGTGATCTCTCGAAGGACGCCTTCAGTCTTACTTTGCGTAGATTTATATCCCATCGGGGAAAACCTGCGGAAGTCTTTAGTGACAATGGTCACAATTTCGTAGGTGCAGCTAAAAAAATTGGCATTTTTTTTAAATATAATCATAATGCTATTTTAGATTTTTCTAGCGAAGAAGAAATTAAGTTTATTTTTCTCCTTTTTACGCTCCCCACTTTGGTGGTATTCGTATAAGACGAGTAATGGGCAATACACATTTAACCTTTCAAGAAATATACACATTATTTGCACAAGTGGAAGCCATTTTAAATAGTCGTCCACTTTTTCTAATGTCCTTATCTCCAAATCACCTTCTTCTCCTTACCCCAAGGCACTTCCTGCTTGGACGGCAGTTGACTGCGCTGCCCATATCCAGTCTAGAAGATTGTAAAACTTCTCAATTGTAGCGGTACCAAAGGCCAACAAAGGCGGTACCAAAAATCAACAGCACTTTTGGCGAAGATGGCAGAAGGAATATCTATCTGAACTCCAGCAAAGGTCGAAATGGCGTACAAAGGATACTTCGTTGAACGTTAGTGACCTGGTGCTACTACAGGAGGACAACCTTCCACATCTCTGCTGGCGCATGGATCGCATCAGCAAACTCTTTCTTGGTCCAGATGGAGTGAGCCGCGTAGCAGATGTTCAAACTACACATGATTGTTACCTAAGGCCCTTCACGCGGCTTTGCCCGTTGCCAGCGACGGAGGAGCATATCTAAAGTTAAAAGTCGGACACTTAACGGCCGGGCCGTCGTTACAGGCGTTCAAATAACGTCGGTAGTTTAGAGGTTTATAATATTATCTACGAATTTAAGATATATAGAATCAATCTTTCCAGTGAGGTGCACGCACATTATATTCTTTACTTTCTCGTGTAATTTTCAAGAAGTCATTGTTGTAACAAGAAAATAAACCAAGTTGGCACTAATTCCTCTTTTATTGAGCATCAAGAAGCTCCAGTGCACGAGTATTGTACAGTAGAAACTGTACTCGTAAACTGTAAGTGAGTAACTACAAATTAATAGTAGCAAGCTATTTTTCTCAACTGCCAATTGAGATTAAAATGACCTGCAAACTGAATTACTTATACGGCATGTAATATGGAAAATTTAATGTATAATATATATATAACATCAATTAAAGTATTTATTCAGTATAATAATCATAATTAAAGTAGAATCAGTCTCAATGTATTGTAATGGCTTTAACTATACCTAATCACTATTTCTTAATTATTATTATTTTAGCAAAATATTTTAATCAAAATGACACCTTGGTTGAAGTACCACATTGAGTGGGAAATACATGCAGCTGAAAGAGCTTAACCGACACTTCATGTCTTATTTGGATGACGGACAAATTATTCAAGCAACATCACACCGTGTAAATGGTGTGTGTCAAAAGGTTCATCTCAATAAAAATAAAGAACAAAAAAAATGTTTTAGCTGTTATTCAACTATGTCTCTGGAAAATGGGCGAAAGGGCTTATATCCAGGGTCTTTATATTATTGTATAGTTCAAATACACTACTGAAAAAAACATGCAAATTTGACGTCGGAACTTTACAAAGTCCACTAAAAGTGTTATGTTTCATATGCCAAAAAAGTGCTCTGATCTGAAAAAATCCGGCTTCATTCGACACAGAAAAATTGGCTGATTCTGAATATGTTATAACACAATATCGCCCATGTTGCTTAAACCAAAAAGCTTCTTGATTATTATTCACAAATAGTATAAGTTTATTTTCTTATACTTAGAGACAATACAGTTATTTCAGTAAAGTATGAAATAAATGGCAATGAAATTTCTAAGACAAAAAAAGTAAATGTAATGTATTACATATTTGAAACAATTTTAAAATAACCACGTTAAAAATGCTGGTTTAAATAATGTAAACACGCATCATCATGTGATCGATTACATCTTTGTCTATGTATTTCTAGCTTTACTCGCACGAAGTCAGGAAATCGATATTGCGTGTGATGGGACGCACGTTCGTGATATGGACAACATCAATGAAACGATACAGAGACGTCCTTGAACCGTAACAAACCAAGCAAAGGGGAGAAGAAACCAGTTGTCTGTTACAATTTTGTACATTTTTCATGCTATCTTCGAAAACTATACGTCAAACAAAATCAATTGTCTGATGACCGATAATCATTCTTTATTAATTTTGTTCATTATACTTAAATGAAATTACATTTTTAATGTACTGTATAGGCTCGCCAAATACCATGAGCGCCATCTAGGTTGGCGATTATTGCGACTAGAGACTGATACGAACTGATGTAGATGATGCTAATAATATATATCATGAGTTTAACTAGATGTCGCTATAAAATTTTGTGGCAGTTTCTGAATCACGCTGTTGAGACTCTTTGGCGTCTGTTTAAGTACTACCAAGAAGGCTTCACAGGTATCGCTTCTCGGCCTTTTGGCTAAGATCAAAGTGTAGTATCTGTTCTTTTCAGCTTAATATCTGAAAGTTCCCGCACGTCGGGACCAGTATATTAAACTGATTTTTGTAACTAGACGGGATGTTCGGGGCTCGCTCCACTCCTGTCACGGGTCGGCCCGGCATTGCAGTGCCGCCGGGATCGGCCCACATAAATAACCTTAACGTTTACATAGAGAGCGAGTTGTATGCTTCTAAAAAATGTTACGAGTAAGGTACTAACACTGAGTATTTTATCCCATAAGATAAGTCGGTAACAGCGTTCTTTCATAATTAAATTACAAGAACAGGATACAAACTAACATGATTCGAAGTAATAACGTAATCTCACTGTCTGTGATACACACATAGTTGCTTTTGAACGTGTATATTGTAAATGCTGCTCTTTTAGCGCAGACAGATTTTCCATGAAATATTTCTTCTATTAAAGCAATTAAAACTGCTATACAACATCTAATATAGCTTTATTTTTCCTTATTTTACACAACACAATATACAGCAGTAAAATTGCCTCGAAGGATAAAATTTTAGTAATAAGACCACTCGTTACTTCTATCATAGTGAATGTATTATTTTTATGCAATTCAAATTCAAATCGTGGGAATAATTTTGTTCTTTTTTAGGTGTAGTGTGTGCGTGTTGTGCCCATTTATCTTTTAGTCAAGCCAACCTTCCTCGTGATGATGAACAATACGTCATACGCCGGAGGCTCGCTACAACCCAGTTTAGTTCCGAGGGTACTCGTACGTAAGATCTTCAGTTTTGTCGGTGAAGCTTTCAGTGTTGTGAACGTAGATGGGCGGCGGAGACCACTTGATATCAAGTGGCTCGACTCTGCTTGTTTAGTTGACTATTCGTATGTATACTTTTAAATATCCTCTTTTTAAATATTATGAGAATATATCTGACATCTTAATGGTCCATGGTCTTTATAAAATAATTGTTTCATAAGGACACAGTGTTTTTATGATAATGAAATGAAGTGAAATAATATTTTATTCCAAGTTGGTTTTTACAAACACTTTTCGAACGTCAAACTACGCCATCACTTCAACAAATCCCTACTGTGATTGGTCTCGGAAGAAGAAGCGGCAAGAAAATCCCGAGGAGTTTTTTTTCCTACTCACAGTTACAGAACGCACTTAAACTGGTTTAATATTAAACTCACGTCCAAGCAGTCTTATCCTGAAAGTAATCATCAAGTTTGTAATAACCTTTCCGCATAAGAACGCCTTTGACGTGAGCTTTAAATTTACAATATGGCATTTCTGTCAATTTTAATGGAATTTTATTATAAATATTTACACATCTACCCATGAAAGAGCCACCAGTTTTGCTTAGTCTGAAATTTGGAACAATCAGTTTAGCCTTACTCCTAGTATTAATATTGTGAACATTACTCTTCCTAAGAAAACTATCAGAGTATTTTTTAACGTACATAATATTATCTAAAATATATTGTGATGAAAACATAAAATTACGTGAAAATAAATAAGTAAATTTTTTTTAAATAAAACTCAAGAATATAATGAAACCGTGTATTTTGTTTTAGTTTATTAACAGATTTTCAACTGATCTTATTTTAAGGTACATATAGACAGGTCGGTAGCACCAACATTCTCATTTTTTTGAATTTCCGTCCAAGATTTCCATCTAGTCTAGACACAGCGATTCTTGAAGGTACCAACGTCAAGGGATTTATAACTCGCGGTCTCCTCGCGTAGTTTTTGTCACGTTGACTCACTCGGGAACGCAGATACACCGACCAATATTATATTATTTGGCTACAAAAACACTTTTATTAATTACTTCTGTTTTATTATTACGAACACAATAATCAATGCAAATGCAGGCCACAAACCGTTTTGAATATTCTTGTAACAACCGCCAATGTTGTCATATTGAACTATAACATATGTTAGTCAATAAAAAGTAGAGTTAAAACGATATCTTTGTATATTAAGCAAATATACCTAGTTATTACTTTAATCCCTGATGCGCAGGGTTCGGGCCAGTTCCAAAGGCATTCTGAGGACATTCGCTCATAGATGTCACTGTCGGCACACGAACCACTGCGACATGGTGAGTGTGCCGACCAATCTGGTCTCTCAGAGAAATTGGATTAGTTTAAATTTAGGTATAAGTTAAGGTATTCACTAACAAGATATGATCGGATGTTGGTTAATTTTTTTTTATTATAAATGCCCTCTTATGACCGTTAACTCTCCCCAATTCTAAAAACAATAAAAGTACAAAAACTATTCATTTCAAGTAGCACAATTAGCACTGAAACAACGTGGCGACACGCTCTCGGTATTCTCTATTGCACGGGAGAAACCAAATCGTAGAGTACAATATTTTCATCTACACGAACGTGGTTGTACAATTAACAGCAAATTAGTAACAAATTTAAACATACTGTAGCTGTCGCCCGCGAGGCGACCGGCCGTATTAATGTATCTACATATCATAATATACTAATAACTTATTGTCTGTCCCGTCGCATCGTACCATAGGTGTTACCGCCGTTATTATCGAGATTCCTTCGATATTCCAAACATTTTCATGGCCATCGAAAGTACCCACCACAGAACTGTTGCCACCATTCTTCGGACATGCGATGCTCGTTACACATAAAGTGCACTGTGGCAATATCAATTAATTATATTAAACATTGTCCTCGCAAAAGTTCAATAATGTTAACAAATTTGAAAAAAATGTTACAGGCAAAGATGTATAAGGTAAATAATTTAACTAACTGCACTTTGGTACAACACAATGCCTGTAACACCTCCCTTTGTTGATATTAAAACAATTAATTTTACATAGATAATTATTTATTACGCTAATTACAGTTGAAGATTAAATGTTACAAAATTTTATAATGTTCGTGTATAGTTTGATAAAACAAAAACAAAACATTTCGTATAGAAAAAGTTACAACTACAGTCTATGATAAGTTTTGTCCAAATCTATAAACCTCACGATTCAATATCCAGTACAGCTATTCTATTAATGTCTCTCGTCAACTGTCGTTTACCATTTCGTGTTTCGGCTGAAGCCGTATTGATAAATTTGCAACTATGAAAATTTTATCATTAATAAAATAGATGTACTAAAAAGCACACCTCGTCCCTAAGTCGACAATGCAGCCAAATCTACTGCTATCCATTTTAATTAAATGTAATTTCAACACACAATTAATATCTTAATTATGTACTTATCAATTTCTTCAATTATGCAATCACATTACGTTCCTTACGCGTCACATACATGTACTTTAAGAAAAACCGTTTTCCCCCGTCTAAAAACTGTATTTATTAAAGAAACTGCTACAATCGTCTCCTGTAAAATATTTTTATACTACTTTGTATAATTCTCTATTAAATCTGTCCGCGTGCAATCATTTTAACTGTACGGCAACACGCTACACGTTACAGTCAGTTGAGAGATGCTCCCACCGCAAAATGGACGGTACTTGTTAGTAGGGAGTAAACGCTTCGGAACACACGACTCGACTCGTCCGGCGGTGCGCACGAGAGCACGACGCCCGACCCGACAGCCGCCGGCGCGCACCGAGCATCAGTCGCGCAACGCGCCGGGACTGAGCCACTTGAGCAGCGCGCTGTGCGTGTGGTGGCCGAACAGCACCGACAGCAGCGCCACGTAGAGCCAGCGGCCGGGGAAGTCGAAGCCGAGGTGCGCCAGGATGAACAGCCCCGCACACGACGGCTGCGCGTTGTTACGGTCCTGGACACAGACGGCCGTCGTCACTACCCATATCGTGTCCCACCGCTGGATCGGATCACTCCTCGCAATGAGAGGGTTCAAGGCGGTAGCTCGCCACGCCGAGCAAATGCGGATCGACAGACTTCACACACCTCCGAGAATATTATGGAGAGATCTCAGGTTATGCCGATTCCCTCGCGATGTTTTCCTCCACCAAATCGATTGATAAATAATTTGTAATATGCGCATGATTTAAAAATGAAGGGTCCTTTGCGAATTTCAACGTCGAGCCTACCACATCGACAATAGGATAAACAAATTAATAACAGTGTAGTTTCGCGCCCCCGCGAAAGAAATTCCCCGTGTTGCGGGCGGCATGGACCCTTAATCTGTCACTTAAAAATCTGCCGGGTATCGAACACGGAGTATCTCGCTAGCCACGCAGGGCCTCTACCGACTGAGCTACGAAGTCGTTTCAAAATACAATATACAATAATAAACAATAGTTAAGGAACTATCATTGACGGGTTCGCTACTACTTACAGTTACAGGCGTATGAGCCCTTTCGATCCGTATCTTATCCTTAAAAAGACTATTTTTAATTTTTTTTCTAGGGGGAAACCTTCAAAAGGTACCCGGTGCCGTGGGAGCGACATCAGGTCATGTGGAATTTTTACCGCACTAACCCCAGATGGCCTTCATTAGCGCTATGTACAGGACCCCGGATTCTCAAACGGAACGCAATCGGAGTCTTGAACGCGTGCCCCGCCGGTCACTGCTTGTGATGAGTCTCCGCTCATCCGCCACGTATACCGTCGTCCTTCCCGGGGTCGCTGACTGGACGTTTCGAGCTCCCATCCTAGTCGCCAACAACCCCGGAAGCCTCCTTTTAGTCGCCTCCTACGACAGGCAAGGGATATCATAGCCTTAATCTGGCTCGGAGCTACGAGGACACACAAGGCCGTCCTGCTGAACTTAGCCTTCCACCTGCTGTCCAGACGGCATTTCTTTCTCTACCGTTATTCAGTCTTGGCAGTTCTGCCGCCCCCTTAACCCAAATCTGTTAATAATATCACCCCTCCATAGACTTAGGGTATGACCGCACCTGTACACCTCTCTGAACACTGTGCACACGGAAATAGGTATCTTGGAGCCTGTGTAAAAAACGCCAAAGTCCTTTAGCAGTGTCCGATTTGTTTTAAATCTGTTCGTAATTTTAATATTACACAGTTAGAGCCTAGGAGCTAGGTGGGTTTACATGTAACTCGGTTAATTTCATCTTTTATGTAATAAAATATAATCGTATACATCTCGTCGTTCATGACTGTAATAGAAAGGAGTGTCAACCAGCAACGAGGGATTAATGGATTGTAGGATCCATCAGTAAATGGACAGTCACTCATGAATCCTTTAATTAAATATACGTCCAGCGTTCAAATAATTGCATTGAGGTTTGTCTTTGATATAGGATGTGGTTTTCAAAAATGTAATCAAATATTTTCATTGTAAGCTGCGCTGTGATGTTAATCAAGGTTGATGTTTAAAATGTTTCTTTAAATTATAATTATTGTTTTAGTATGTATTACCTGCGTTTAAATTGCATTAAAAAGAGCTTAAAAAGGTTTTATTATTTGCTATGATCTTTAAAACGTATATCTAAATAGTTATTTTTGTGTGGAAAAATATCAATTTAATGAGGTTAAATAATACGATATATGGTTATGTATATTATTGTGGTTTAAATAATAAATAACTAAAACAAAAAAGGGCATTTTTCTGTAACTATCTGTTGACTTTCTAGTTTTTTTATTAGTTATATGAACGTCAGCATCAGTCGGGGTTCGAACCCGGGACCCTGGCATGCAACTACCAACTAGGGGAGGTTTTAAATTCAATAAACAAAGTAAGTAAAATAACAACAGTTAAAAATGAAAATTGTAAAGTTATCAGTACTGGTTCATATCTTGAACACACTTATTTTTTCGAAAATTTCAAACTACTCATCAGTTTCTTCGGTGAATGGGACCTGTGAGGAAACCTGTATTCCATGAGAAATTCTCAAAGGTGTGTAAAGTCTGTCTACGTGTTTTTGGTGAAACCGTAGCCTTAACTCTGCTAATTGTGAGGAGACTCAAGCCCAACAGTGGGACAATTTCAATAAAAACACACCTGTTATGTAACTGCCTGCTGAATTTCAACTTTCAAATAGAGATGATTCGGATTAGGTAAAACGACAACTGAATCACCGAATCCTAGTATTTTAAAGGAACTAATCCAATGACCTGTTCCGAATATCTATCTTCTTCTTCTTTGCGAGTCGATGACAAATGGCAGCGGTTATATCGTTCCTGCCCAAAATTCAGCGATGGCGACCGCATCATCTGTCGCATCCATTAAGTCCTGCTGCGAGCAGGTGACTGGGCAAGCAGAACAGGACAATAGATGAGCCATGGTCTGAGCTGCTCCGCATATACAGCCCAAGTTCGAGTCCCTCGACAACCCCCACTTGAACATATCTATGACTTGAATATCTATGACTCACGTTAACCTTTAACCCTTTGGTAAGCACTACCACCTAGCCTACAGGGGTGAGGAAGAAATATAATTAGAAAAAAGTTAGGATTATAATTTTATTAGGTTCCAAAATATTTGTTTAGTGTACCACATCAGTGCGGCGGCACCCAGATACACAGGTTGGCTATCTTGACCTGCCCCGCGGGGCACGCGTCTTGGTAGATGACCTTCTTGTACTGCAACAAGTCACACTACGGCCTTCAAATATGAACGGCAAACGGAAATATTCCTAAATACATTTCGTACTTCACTGGTTTTATTTCAAACTCATTGTGGTTTGACGGAAACACTTGATTTACTGATTCAATCAAATATTCCAAAATAAATGGCGGACATGACGTTTGATTCATGCAAAATTCGAGGGATGTCTAACTAAATCCAATGCTTCTGAGTGTCAAATTAAGTTAAATGTACCGAAAACAAATATTTTTCATCAGTTTTATAAATTAATTAATATTAATTTACGAAGGTATTAACGTAAGGTAAGGTATCAAATACTAAGGTATTTCTCGGGTTTTGATTAACAATCATAAAATTACTGTTCATACGAAATTATCAGAAAACAAAACCATCAACCAAAGACATTCATCGAGCAAAAAATAAGTATTTGTCTTTGTACTAAATTTAAATGTAGATGCGCCTTTTATCAGACATGGTCGTGCCAAAGCACAGCTTATCGGTACAGGATATTGTAATATTGATGAATTACTTAATGATAAGAACGCTCAGATATAATAGAAAAGTTAAGAAAAGCTTTTTGGGAACGGTAATAAAAGGGAATTAAGGCTCATTAGACAGACGGACATGATAAAGATGACTTAACCGTTCGGCTACAGAGTCTTAAAATCCGGATCCTGCTGGTAGTGTTATATTACGTACAGTCCAAAAATTCCAAGGAGCATAATGCGGTATCCATTTTTTCGGCTTCGGAGGACCTTTCTCGACAGCTTCATCTAGATTCATGAGATTCCCTGCCGCCAAGGGGTCGTTTTCTTCTTCTGACTTCTGATTAGATCTTAAGCTATATATCATATAAAGAACTTTAGTAACGTCGTCATAAATTTTCGCCCTATACGACCTGCATATTGAACAAATTGTAAATTGCTAGAATGAATTTAGAAGTTGAAAAAAATGTTGATAATTTATTTTTCAATGTTTACTTACATATGTTCTATATTATCCTGAGTAGATTGTACTAAATATTAACTATAAAATTTGACTACTATACCTAGATCGAATTTTCCTCAGCAGGTTCTGGATGTTCTCCAATATCATCAACTGTGTTGCTTCTTCGTCCGGTGCACCGTAATGCTCTATAAATTGTTTCGAAAATGGTTGTATTATTCTCCATCGACATCAAAACGTTCACCGGCTTCTGTCGCCTTAAAATGTTTTAAATGTTCACTCTGTTCGTTGTTCGTAGCGAACTTCAAAACATTTTCATCATTATCATAATAATCGTAAAAATCTATTCCATAGTTATCCATTCCGTTCGAGTTTTCTTTAAGATTTAAAATCGTCTCAATTTTCGGTAAAATTTTCCTTTTGTGCACCCGCACTAATGGCCTGTAAAATGTTTTATATGTCGAATATTAATATATATTTATATATTTATATATTTATATATTTATATATTTATATATTTGTTGTCGTCGTCGTCGTCGTCGTCGTTTAAAAATACGAAACTAGTTACAGGACAATTTAGTTTTACAATTTAACATCAAAATAATACTTTTAATTACAATTTATATAGACTATTTTTTTATATTAATAGCCGACAAATGAGCAGACGAGCCACCTGATAGTAAGTGGTCACCGTCGCCCATGGACATCAGCAAGACCAAATATATCACTGATGCGTTGTCGGCCAGGAAATGAGAAGGTGACTCAAGCACGAGGGCGGTAGCTAGCCAGGAAGGCTTCACGTAAAGGTAATAATACCGGTAATAATATTAATGACTTAATAATAATACTGATAATATAATCCTTACGCGAAGCCCTACCACCAAGCAGGATGGCTTCTGTCGCCTCTTACGACACCCTGTTCTGCCAGCATGGGATTTAGGGAGTATTCTAGGCCGCCCCAATACGGCCTACTGAGATAATAACATTGTAATATCAATGAATTTTCATAAACTGGCATATTATCAACATAATATTAATAAGTTTGTACAAATTGACATTACAAATTATAGAAAGAAATTCACTCACATTTTCCAGTGGTGTGCTCCGCTCCGTAGTCGACCAGACAATGGTTGAAAGAGCACAATATTGGTGATTTTATACCCATCACATCACCCCATCGACAACTCAATTGATCGACTAGGCTTCTATTGTTTTTGTAAAACAATACTTTGTCTTAATAATTCTTAATATTAAACAAACTAAATTTAAAATGAACAAACTAAATTTAAAATGTTTTTAAACAATTTACATCGTATTATAATAATAAAATAATGTATAACTTTGAAATAACTAAATTACGGATTTTATATTTTTCGTTTCTACCCACATATTTTGTCAGTTGATACCACATACATCTTTTGTACAGCTTGCGTAATTATGTGATCGTCGTATGGCAAAAACGGGTATGTCCATAAATCTCTCACAGTATTTGCGTATAGCGAAAGCAGCGTTTCCATCGCATTCAAAATGAATCAAAATCATATCAGTGTATGCAGCAGCTGTGTAATTAAAACGAGACATCGTTCGTGATCTTAATTCGCACGCAGTAAGTACCTAAAACCACACCATTGTTATATAGTTCGTTACATTACTTACTTAAGTAAGCGTCTAATTTCGCGTAATCACTTCACCAAACCACCAGGTTTATGTGTCCTATCACTGTTAAAAATAGGCGTCCAATTTCGTACAATTATTTACACTTATAATTCTGTGTGATAAAAAAATTAAAACGAATGTTACAGCGGATTGTTTGTTAACATTGTGATCGCAGGATGAAAAAAAAAAGTAAATAGGTTTCCTGGTTTCATCTCTTTTATTCACACAAAATTTTCGTAGCATGAGTGCAATGGATGAATTTAATATTTTCACACGCAATTAGACTCTTATTACTCTTTATGTGATTCTTAGACTGTTATTTGATAATTAAATTAGAAAATGTAAAAAAACCTATGCCTGAAATAATAAGGATGTTTTATTTAAAATTGTTTGGACACTTGGAAGATGGATAGGTACATGCAATTAAATTTATTGTCGTAAGATAGTTTTCACGCTGTATAGACTTGAATAACTTCAGCCTCAGTTTGAGGTTGAATATATAACATTAGAGAAAAGTTTTCATGGTCACTTCATAGTTCTAGTTGTTATCGTTAGATGAAAGTCGATAAATCGTATCGGAGGTGTTTGACAAGCTTAAGAACCTCCGTAATGGGTTGACAATTAACTCTTCCATCTTCTACCAATATACACTGGAGCAGTATAGTGAAGTATCATCAAGGTCTCTGGAATTATTAAGGAAAACGGTACGAGAGGTTATTAAAAAATGTATATTTCGACATAAAATATCAACAACAAAAGACAATGTTTACAGCAGGCTTGGCTGTTTTCCTTATTATAGTACTTACTAGCAAACTGCCCTCATTTCTAATCTGGAAAACTATGCCTTATGCCGGTCACTCATATGCGCGCGAATACGCGAACCTACAAGTGTAGGACGATCTTCGCAAATGATTATGCGAAGTTTTTGATGCATTCGTGGTTTTCCAAGCTGTGTCGGTTTTTTGTCGCACATCAAAGCGTGCGAACTTCGATCATTCGCGTAGTCTCCCACACATTCGTGCGATCAGTTGCGCACACGATTGCATCGGTGATAATGTCTTAATTTTTCGTAGTTCGTAGAGTCTAATATCATTACTATAAACTTAACTACTAATACGTACTTTAGTAGTAGTTCCAGCTACTCTCTATATTGGAAATGGATGGAGTGTAGGAGATTGCGTAAATAGATTTGCATACACATATGCGAACCCATTTGCTTATCAGCCCTTCACATACGTGCAAGCATTCGTACAAATTTCAAACCTTTGCGCGCATGTGAGTGACCGGGGTTATGCTACGAAATAATACCCGGGTGAATATTTAATTTCGTGCATATTATGATGTTTTTGAAGAAAGATAAATAATGAAACGTTATTATGTTCTTTATACGATTTTTAAGAAGTGAATAATAATAGTAAAAA
>PDGT01000014.1:1250277-1315548 GCA_003671415.1 Megathymus violae
TATTTAAAAAATATCTGTGCCCGCGACATCGTCCGCATGGAATTTAACAAAAAAGTTATATGGTAGAAATAAAAGTACTCCTTATTACATCAGCTACCTGCCAGTGAAAGTCCCGTCTAAATCGGTACAGCCGTTTCCGAGATTAGCCGGAACAAACAGACAGACTGACAAAAATAGTAAAAAATGTTATTTTGGTATATATATCGTATATCCATTCATATGCATGTTGTAAAAATATTATTTAAATATTACAAACAAACATTCCAATTTTATTTATTAGAATAGATATAGATAACACTGAAATAGTAAAATGATAATTGTAAATGTCACTATTACGATTGATGCACAAACAATAGTAATAATGGCCGAAAACTGTAGGTAGTGAGAAAAGAGATCTCATCCCTACTCCGTGATGTTTACTGGGTCTCAGAAGTGACACCGGTAGACGCCTGGCGGGGATATGGCGCCTGATCAAGTGATAATTAATCAGTACCTGGGTTGAAAATTATTAATTACTGATATCGCTAGTAAAAAATAGGGGTTTTTGGTAGATGGGTGAAAATGTAGGGTTGTATGTATTTTTCATGCCACCACCTAAAAAAAGGAAATAAAAAATTTTATCCAAAAAATAAAATAAAAAAAATTGGGGTAGACTACCCTTATCATTTAAGAGTATAAAAAATAGCTAACAACTCAGCTCAACTAATTCTCAGACCTACTGGATATACATATAAAATTTCCTCAAAATCGGTCAAGCCGTTTCGAAGGAAAAGTATAACTAGTAATGAATAAATATTCTATTTATTATTATAGCTGACAAACTAACAGACAAGCCATCTAATATCACTCACCGTCGTTCATGAACATAAGCAACATTAAAGGCATCGCTTAGAATTAAAAGAAAAGGAATTTGGCTCGGTGGCAAAGGGGTGACTGTCGCCGAATATATTATGTTAGGCACGATACACAGCTACGCGAAAATATTAAAATATCAGAGCGAAAGTATCGTTAGATGGTAATTATAGGGAACTGTAAGGACATTTTTCAAAGTGGTAAGATACCACTTTAGTATGTTCTTCTATTTATAAAAAATGTACTATGAATAGACTGCCTATTGTATTATATTAAAAAGTGATAAAACATCTGTTCTTCATGCACAGTTTCTAACAAGATGTAACAATAAATTAAAATCTGGGAAATGGGACATTGCTGGTAATTAGAATTTAATTTTTTGTTTTAAAATTTAATGTTGTTTTAATTAAAAATTTTCTTTTTTAGCGATTGCACCTAGTAAAGACTCAAGTAAACTATACGAAAATAATATTAGGTTTTAATTCTATCAATATTTTATATATTATTTATCGTCTGACGCGTAATATGCACGAAATGAAATATTCACCCACCCGCATTATTTTCAATTAATTTATAACTTTTTTATTTACGGACAGATTGCAATGAAACAAGCTTTAAGCTTTAATTATTACTGCAGTACATTAGTGAAAACCAGAACAAAATCGGCTAAGTCGTTTCTGAGATTAGCGCGAAAAAATGCAAAGACAAATAGACAAAAATTCTAACTATTGTTTTGAGTTCTGTTGTGTTATTAAAGGCCCCTAATTGTAGTTTTTCTCATATGTCGTTCATGCACAGAAAGCCATCAGTTAGAAATTTATTATATGCATAGATTCCGATTTTTCACTATGACTTAAAATATTGCATGTTAGGCTGCCATATTCCATAGGATCTCAATTTATAGTGATTTATAATTTGATGTAATTTGAATGAAAACAAATTAATAACAAAAAACTACTTAATGTATTTGAATGGAGTAGATGTTATTGAAATTCATTAAAAAACGTGGGGTTCTTGTTGCTTACAGGAAATAAAATCGACTTATTATTACAATGATAATTGTCATTTAATATAAAATGCCTTAAAATTTATATTTTGTGGAGTAAGGAAAAATGATTTAAGTAACTTCATAGATACATTTAGCAAAAGGAAAAAATATTTAAGAAACTCTCTAATACATTTTCAGAGTAAGTCAAAAAGCGTGATGTGATGTAGCCCAAAATTAATAGTAGCAGATTATTTTTCTCAACTGTCAATTCAGATTAAAATGATGTGCAGACTGAATTACTTATACGGCATGTAATATTGAAAATGTAATGTATAATATACATACCATAACATCCATTAAAGTATTTATTCAGTATAATAATCATAATTAAAGTAGAATTAGTCTCAATGTCTCAATGTATTGTATTGACTTTTACTATACCTAAACACCATTCCTTAAAACTAATAAAAGTCCCGTCATAATCGGTCCAGTCGTTTCACAGATTAGGCGGAACAAACAGACAGACAGACAAAAATTGAAAAGAATGTTATTTTGGTATATGTACCGTATATACATTCATAGGCATGTAGTAAAGCGGTTATTTTAATATTACAAACAGACAATCCAATTTTAGTACAGATGATTACTTGGTTGAAGTACCACATTGAGTGGGAAATAGATGCAGCTAAAAGAGATTAACCGACACTTCATGTCGTATTTGGGTGACGACAAATTATTCAAGCGACATCACACAGTGTAAAATCTAAGAACAAGAAAAATGTTTTAGCTGTTATTCAACTATTTATCTGGGAAGTGGGCTAATAGGCTTATATCCAGGCTTATATCTTTTTATTATTGTAAAGTTCCAATACACTATTAAAAATAATGCAAGTTTAACGTCGGAACTTTGCAAAGCCCACTCAAATTCAAATTCAAAATCATTTAATCATTAAGCATTCAGTAAATACACTGATGAACGTCATTTTTTTGCTTCTACCACCGTTTCGAAAAGGTGCTTTAAAAATGAAGAAAAGAAACAGCGAAAGAAACTCCTCAGCACATCTTTAAAACAACACAAGGTAATTACATAAGTTTAAACCTGTGCAGAACTGGTTTCGAGACTATTATTTCCAGGCGTCCTTGTCATTAATGTACTCATCTATACTATAATATCCTTTGCCTATGAGTTGTATTTTAATGTGACACTTAAAAGTTGCAATGGGAAACTCGCGTATCAACTTAGGAATCTTATTGTAAACAACAAAACAGCTTTAAAGGTTAACTTTAAAGGTTTATTTGCTTATGTCTTACTACTTTTTTGAAACCTTGCATGTTTTATTTCCATTTTTTTAGTGAAATAAGACGCCCTCGTATGCATCGTGGTCGACGCGGTCGGGCAGTGCGTGTGCGAGGTGGACGAGGTGGTCCATGTGGACCGGCACCGTCACAGGTGGGGAACTTACAGCCTCGTGGAGGTCGCGCTATGGCCCGCCAGGAGCGACCAGGGCCGCGCAGTATTGACGAGTAAGCTTATTTACTTTTAAGACTTTTGTGTAAGCTAATGTCAGAGAATGGCTTAAGCTATTTATTTTTAATTTGGTCATTACAATATGTCCAAAAATAAAAATATATAGATTAATTTAAAACAATACAAATAATATTTCTAAGCGTAAGGGGTAGTTATAAACGTTTACACACTTACACCCCGCACTAGGATTCCCTGTGTTGCGGGTGGCATGGTCATACACAATTATCACATCACAAACACCCATGACCCGAGAACAAACATTTATCTGTCACTTAAATATCTGCCCCGGCCGGGAATCGAACCCGGGATCCCACGCTCGGCAGGCAGGGTCACTACCAACTGGGCTACGGGGTCGTCAAAATAGTTATTCTGAAGGTAGGTAAGGTAGTTATTCTGAAGCTGTTCACACTGACCTCTAAAAATTCTGAAATATTTTGAAACAAGTGCGCTCCTTTTGTTCGTTATGATTATTGCATACCACTTAAAACACAACGGTCATCATTCATAAAAAAATCATCATGTTTCGAACAACTGGCTTAACGTTCGTTCATTGTAGCTTTGTAACTACACTACTAAGCTGACTAAAGCTAACTAAAGCTAACTAAAGCTAACTAAAGCTAACTAAAGCTAACTAAAGCTAACTAAAGCTAACTAAGCTACTGACTAAAGCTTTTTACAGATTCTTATTTGTCTGTCACATAAATGTATGCCCCGGCCGGGAATTGAACTCGGGACTCGTCGCACGGCAAGCAGGGTCACTGCCACTACCAAATGTATTAAAATCATATTAGTTTTGCATAAAAATATGGTTTTGAATTTCAGACTAGAGTACCGCGACGTGGTGGTGGAATTGCCGACGTGGTGGTGCTGCCGACGTGGTGGAGCTACCAACGTGATGGGGAATTGGAAACCTCATTTTATTTTAATTTAAATTAATAATTATTAACTGAAATAAGATTTATTTTATTACATTATGTCATTTTAAATTTATTCTCATTTTCTTTCAATTTAAATCAATAATTAATAATTGTCATTCTTAATTTGTTCTCGTTATAAGTTCATATTTCAAGTTCATGTGAGGGTGTTGGTTGTAATTGTATCCACCCATTGTTGGCTGTTATTTATCTATTTATGGTCTATTTATAGATCGGTTTTGTTACGAAATTGATAGCTTTGGTTGTTGATATTTGAAATATATTTGTAAGGCAGCGCATGCCTATTAATTGTTACGATCAATTCATAAATTTAATGAAGTTATAAAATGTTAATTTGTATTTAATGCGTCAGAATTAACCCTGTCTTACAGAGTTTGAGAGGACCTTTTTTGCGCTTATTTTCAGTGCTTTGTTAAGTGTTCGATTTCTAATAAACTAAACACTAGTAACGGCTGAAACTCTGCATGTGATAAGTATGTGATCATACTAAACTATTAGTCAATAACCTTAGCCTTAAATTGACGTCGAAACTTACCCGCTTTTTTTTATCTCGGCGTTCGGGTCGCCTGAATTAATTTTTTGTAAAGCTTATGTTGCGATAAATATGTATGGCGATATGTATTATTTTTATCGATTAATGTACATTAATGTATTTTGATGTAAATAAAACGAACATATTTTTGAAAATATGGTTATTTTTTTATATGATAACAAATTACAGGAGTAAGGGCAGTATAAAATAGGTAATCCGTATTTCAAATTAGAATTAAGACACATTACAAGGCAAAACTGGATTAATCCATTTTGTTATGTCGGCTTGTTTCAGAACTATTTCAACGACATAAGTTTTATATACAGCTTCCATATTGTTTCTATTACCGAAGCAATTGTTACAGGATGGCGGAGTGTAACATTGCGCAACTAGATGTCGCCAGTTAGCAGCCAAGTGACATGCAGAGCCGTTACGTCACTTAGCCTGCATTGCCTGGAGGGGGAGCGTAACCGGCTTATATAAGCAAGCCACCACTTGATTTAGAGATCCCACTGGTGCGTGAGGAACGCCGACCTGCACCTCGATCTTCAGCTTCCGACTATCCAGCAATTCTTTAAAGTTTACAGCACGTCATTTTTTAAATCCTCAGAGGAACACAGTAATCCCCTTATCAGACAGGCAGCGGACTACACCGCTCCTAGTCTTTCAGGCCGCCAAATCCGGCGGCCGAGAAATGCTCTCACCAATCCCCCAGACAAGCTATCTTCTGACTTGGACCTCCGTTTGGCGGCCACAGTCAAGAACTCCAACAATCCCAATTAGTAGCGTCCTTAAGACGCCACTTAGTCTCATCATCCGACAACACCTTCTGTGTTATTAACAAGCGGACGCTCCCTCGGGAGTGCCGCTAGCACCCTATCCTTCTCTAAGGATGGGGTCGCATCCGATGAAGGCTTAGGGGCCACAAGGCCAAAGCCAACCCGGTGGTGTTTAGTGGGTAACCTACGGGAGTCCCACATAACCAGAGCAGCCGGCTGCCTGGTATGCATAAAGCATTCACCACCCCCCTCCCCCGCTTCCGGAGGGTAGCCCACTACCATCTCTGGGCGCAAAAAAAAAAAAAAATGATTTAGAGATAATAATGATGTTACTTGTCAGGATTCGCTGATTCGTAAAATGCCAGTAATTCCGCAGAGACTTTATTTCACTTCACACACACTTCACAATCGCAGTTGCACTCGTAGATCGCAGGTATTCGCTTCGTAGGGAGAGAACTCTTTTCTTCGTATTGGGGAACTGAATGCCTTGTGGGCGACCCTGCCCGCTATTTATATCAATTTCCGGGCTTCCAGATCTTTCCACGCGTTCGTGGAAGTCAACAGTAACAATAATACCCGGAAATCGACATAACAATAGCGGGTCAAGTAAACACCCTGATTTCGCCCATGTATGCCATAGTCGTCCCTTTTGCCTGAGACATAAGGGCGAGATTGCCTGAAGTATCACAGGTATTTTTATTACTACGTGGATTTCTCTTTTATTGCCCCCATTAGTTTCACTGTAAGGGTCGGCCACCCTTCCAGAAACTTCGTAATGCTGCCGACTTTCTCTTCTCGGCTATCCTTCGAGAAGTTTCGTAACAATAATTTTATGTTCAAGTTGTAAGGCAAATCCCTGCCCAAATTTATGAGAATAAAATAAAAATTGAATATTCATTTGTCCTTTGGTTTTATAATACAAAACTTTAGAGATATCGTCATTTTTAACACAAGCGCTGTTATCCCGCGGGACCACGCAGAAGTAGCTCCACAGAGAACTGTATTCGCCTAAATTGCGTTCACAGAGCGCAACTGGTAAGATGGTTTTCACGCTATATAAACTTGAATAACTTCAGGCTCAGTTGGTGGTTGGATGGAGAACATTAGAGAAAAGTTTTCATGAACACTTCATAGTCCCATTTGTTATCGTTAAATAATTCGGGAAGCTTAAGAACCTCCGAAATGGTTGACAATTAACTCTTCCATCTTCTACCAATATATGTATACTGGAGCAGTATGGTGAAGTATCATCCAGGCCTCTGGAATTATTAAGGAAAACTGTAAGAGAGATAAAATATCAACAAGAGAGGACAATGTTTGCAGCAGGCTTGGCTGTTTTCCTTATTATAATACCGACTAGTAAACTGCCCTCGCTTCGCATCGGGAAAACTACGTCTTACGCTAAGCTGCGGGCTTAATAAATAATTTTTAAATTAATTTATAACTTTTTTATTGATGGACGGATTGCAATGAAACAAACTTTAAGTATTTAGTGACGTATGCAATACGTCAGTTAAAACCAGAACGTAATCGGTTAAGCCGTTTCTGAGATTACCGCGAATAAACACGCAGACAAAAATTTTAAGAACTTTGTTTTGTGTTCTATTGCGTTAACCCTAGAGTGGGCGCGCTATGAGCATATTGCCGCCCTCACCACAAAAACGTTAATAATTCGTAATACAATTGTCCATTAAGTTTTTTAGTAGCTGCACTCAATTCATTTGCAACTCATGCTGAAACGCTGAATGCCATCCATGCGCCGGGGGCTGCTACAGAAAGAGGTACTAAGTGTGATTATTATTAATATTATTAGACCATTAATTGTCGCTCGGCGGCAATTTGCTCACCGCGCGCCTTCTCAAGTAAGTAAGAATTGTGTCATATATTTTTTCAGTAATGGAAATGTACATTATATTTTATGGTGCATTTTGTTGGTTCTATCTTTCTTGAAAATTGGAAAATGAATATTTTTATAAGTATTATAAAGGATAGGATAAGTTAAAAAAATCAATTAAAATTTATTACGTTTTCCAAATTTTTTTATAAACTAAAATTCTTAGATTAGAGTTAAATAAATATGTTGATCTGTCATTACTTATTTGTGTTTTAATTAAATCCTGAAAAATAAATTAATGTAATTGTTGTATCCGTACTTAAAATGGTAACTGAAAAGGAGCGGCAAAATCCTTCCACGCGGCTACTGACGTTTTGCGGAAAAACGCGCTAACTCTAAGGTTAATAAAGGCCCCTGATAATGTTTTACTCATATATCGTTCATGTACAGAAAGCGATCAGTTAGAATTTTTTATATGTATAGATTCAGATTTCTCATTGTGACTTGAAATACTGCATGCTATGGTGCCATATTTCATAGGAAGTCACTTTATAGTGATTTATAATGTGATGTAATTCAAATGAAAACAAATTCATAACAAAAACTACTTAATCTATTTGATTGGGGTAGACGTTATTGAAATTCATTTAAAAACCTGGAGTTCTTGTTGGTTACACCAAATAAAATCTTATTGTTACAGAGATAATTGTCATTAAATTAATTGTTGTCTTAAAGTTTATATTTTGTGGAGTAAGGAAAAAGGATTTAAGTGACTTCATAGCTGCATTTAGGAACAAGAAAAAATATTTAAGCAACTCTCCAAAACATTTTCAGAGTAAGCCAAAAAGCGTGATGTGATGTGATGTAGCCCAAAATTAATAGTAGCAAGCTACTTTTTTCAACAACCAATTGAGATTAAAATGACGTGCAGACTCAATTACTTATACGGCATGTAATATTGAAAATGTAATGTATAATATACATAACAAAACATCAATTACAGTATTTATTCAGTATAATAATTATAATTAAAATAGAAATAATCTCAATGTATTGTATTGACTTTAACTATATTATTATTATTTTAGCAAAATATTTTAAACAACATGACTACTTGGTTGAAGTACCACATTGAGTGGGAAATAGATGCAGCTAAAAGAGCTTAACCGACACTTCATGTCGTATTTGGGTGACGAACAAATTATTTAAGCAACATCACACCCTGTAGATGGTATGAGTCAAAATGTTAATCTCAATAAAAATTAAGAACAAGAAAAACGTTTTAGCTGTTATTCAACTGTTTACCTGAGAAATGGGCAGATAGGCTTATTATATCCAGGGTCTTTATAATATTATTGTATAGTTCAAATACACTACTAAAATTGTAATAATTCTAATGCCAAAAAAGAAAGAAGAAAGTTTAATTAGAATCACACTTACGTTATGTTCGAAAAATACTCAGCTTTAAAAAGTCCGCAGGACAAAATTAGTTTCCAAATTTCAAAAGAGTGATGCAGTTCTTAGTCGTGCTTTCATTCACTAACGCATCAGTAGAGAGAAAGTTCAGTGACTTAAAAAATACTAAACAGCGAACAGAAACAGACAACACACATGATACATTATAGTTTCCTTATTGATTACTAGAGACAATAAAAAAACAGTGTGATATTTTCATATTTATACTTTCCAAAAAAAATGGTAAATTTGTGCAGTATAGCAAAAGCCCTAATAAAAATGTATTAAATCTGCATAAATTTAATTTTTCCTTTATTTCTACGTTTGGGGAATTGGAACATTTTCTCCCCGAATTTGGGGAATTTCTCTTTGATTTTTGGGAAATTAGTAAAATGTATGTTGGCAGCCCTGTTGGTACCACAGCAAAATTTATAGTCATAAAGAAATTTAAATAGTCGACAGACTATTAAAACGCAAATACATGTGGTAATGATTGATCCCAACGGTTACAAACTACTATCAACCGAAGCTATCTAGACTATGAATTCAAAGTGGCATTGCTCATCCAGTGCAATAAAACGATTATTGTTGCTAAACCTTGTCCACCTATCGAATATAAAAATCATAAAATTATGTTTTTTACCGATGACAAAGAATATACTACCACTATATTTTTTAGGTACTATCGAATATGTGTTATTATAAAAGCAACACCGTTGAAAATAAATATTTTAGTCTGGTCACACATAAATCAATCGATGACAGCGAGACTAGAAATTTTTAGCACTAGCTTGCAATCAGAAGTGACGACATTTTGTGCATTAATTGTTTAAATCTTTAGGAAATATTATTGAACTACTGTAGTGATCTAGTGCTTAGTATAAAAGCCACAAAGATGGCAGATAACGAACAAAAAGCGATGGCACTGATGGCTGAGGCGGAGAAAAAATTAAGTTCATCGAAAACTTTCCTCGGCTCATTATTCGGGTGAGGACAATGACTGACACATTAATTTATTGTTATTTTTGTATTGAAAACGCATTGATTACATTGTTCTTGGTATTTACAAAATTATGCAATAAAATTCGTACTTCACAGTAAAATTTTATGTTCTTTGTCGAACCTTTTTGGAATGATTAAGTTGTTTCGTTTAAAAAATTCCAATACGCTTCTGGAAGAGACTTAACATTAAATGATCATAATAAATAATCGATAGAAAATATATTGTATCAGAATCTGTAAATTGTATTTTTCATCAGTGAATCATTGTTCTAACGAATTAAACCTGCATGACATGGTTGAGTCAGTATGCAATATTGGAGGACGTTTCAATACACTGACATTTTTAATGTTAGGTTTGAACTTGTTTTAACATATAACATACAAATTATCAAGCTATTTTCTTATTTAAATATCTTATTTAGGTTGTATTTGTACTGTAATACTAAGCTGATATCCATATGAAGACCAATGAAATTGTGACCACCGTGTACTGGGTAATGTCAATGACCCATCAACACAGTATTTCATTAATTATTTTACAATATATTATTGCTGGTAGTGCATTACTAGGCTGTAACATAATATTTAAAATACACCAGTAAGTCAAAATGTAAATAATGTATAAATTTCTTCAGTTGTTTGCTGTCAGGATTGCAATAGTAATGTCTGATAGTAATAAATTTTTGTGACTTTTCCATACTTAGGATAAGATGTTTTCCAAACTGGTTAACATTATGTAGAGGTTGGTTGATTAGTAAAATGCCACTAGACCTATGGACTCCCAACATTTGGAGTGGTCAGTAATTGATTATGACTAGTATTTAATGCTGATTACATTCTATGGCTGTTGTTGAATAGAAAACAGTAAATAATAAATATATAAATGTTCGCACACTCACACCCAGCAGAGGATTCTCTATGTTGCGGGAGGTATGGACGTACACAAATATGATATTACAAACACCCATGACCCAAGAACAAAAATTTATTAGTCACATAAATGTCTGCCCCGGCCGGGAATCAAATCTGGGCCCCACGCTCGACAGACAGGGTCACTACCAACTGGGCTATGGGGTCGTCAAAGTGCAGTGAACCAATCAATATAACCATGACAAAATCAACAGTTATGCCAATATAAATGTAGCCCATAACTATGTACACTGGTAAAGCTACATGTAGTTTTTATATACAGAGTTATAACTATAGCTATTATATATAGTTATAAAATATTAACAGAATGGTTCACTATTTTAACTTCAGAAGTTACAATATTCTTCTCATCACAAAACCCATAATTATGCTATCTTTGAGTTTAGGTTCCTTTTGTTAATGTTGTATTATTAATGTTCTTCGTATTGATAACATGGAGGAGATCATCTCATATTCCACCATGCTAGCCAAATGCAGACTGGTTGATTTCACACACCTTAAACATTGTATTTTTTTAGTTAAGCATATTATAATGACTTTCTAACATAACTTTAAAATATTAGAGATGAACACAAGATCAAACTTTGTATTCCCATGTGGAAGACTAATGCTTAAAACGATCAGGTATTAAAAAATATTGGAGAAATTTATTAACAAAGAGTTAATTCACATTAAGATATTGGAAGTCTTGATAGAATTTAGCTATTTTAAAAACAGCAATGAAATTGAAATGGTAATACAACAAAATGTTTAACCATAGTTGTTTATTGTAAAGCAACACTTAATAATTTTATGAAAACAGGGGCTCATCAAAAATAGAAGAAGCAGTGGACTGCTATCTCCGAGCTGCAAACCTGTTCAAGATGGCTAAGAAGTGGCCTCAAGCAGGGCAGGCCTTCTGCAGTGCAGCACAACTGCATCTTAAAGCTGGTGTCCGTCACGATGCTGCCACCAACTTTGTAGATGCATCCAATTGCTATAAGAAATGTGATCCTAATGGTAAGTGTAGAAAAATTGTAAAAAAAGCAGTTTCACTGTTCCTTTGTAACTAGAATGCAATAATGATGATAATTGGGACAAATTACTGGCACATTGCTTACCTCCTCTCAGTATGAATAGAGTATTGAAATGGGTATTACATAATAGACAATATTATACATCTTTCTCAATATTACTTACTTTGCAAAGTGAAAAACTATCAACCTAGAAGACGAGGAGGTATTGAAGAACCTGTTTGCCAATTTGCTACTATATAGCTAATACTAGATTACTAGTTCTGTAAACAGAACATATAAAATTTTGCCTAATCGTTCCTAAGATTAAAGTGGTTACAAGTCAAATAGGTAAATTCCTTTACCATGATGCACTAATTGTTGTTCAGATTAAACTAGGTGATACAAGACCTATAGAGCTCTAAAAAAAGCCTTAGTCTCCTCAATTTTTGGTAAGCAGGGTATGCTGCAACCTGAGAATTGTGTATTCAATGGTAGATGAAGTCCCTTACACCCCTGGATATTATAGCTGCAGTTAGCATTGCTCTCATTTTAAATTAACTCTACTTATCATACCCTTTTTTTTCTCTGATTATTTTTAAAAAATCCATCATCTCCATTATGGATATGGACATAGTTTAGAGGTAAAACTTCTCAAAATCATATTAAAACCACCAATCATGTGTAATATGAACCCATTAACAATTTAAGTGGCGAGAAATAAATTTTATAAACAATTTACTCCGGGCCTCGCGTCACATAAACATGAATGAGCCAACGAACGCGGCACATTTTTCTCTAAAGCTTTTTTTTTGATGTTAATGAAGCCGTGCTTATTTTCCCTACCTTTTCACTTGCTTGAAATATAGAGCGCTGCAAGACGCCTTATTATCCTTTGTATCGTACGGAATATTTGAGTATCTTAGAACTCTATTTATTGTAACAAAGAGAATTTTCTTTCATATTTAATTTTATCTGATTTAACAATAAATAACTTATAATAAATGTAAATGTTTTCAATATTAATATTATTTCCTGATGCAATCAAAACGTGTTAAAACTTTACACAGTTCATTTATAAAGGGATAGTAGTTAGCCACTAAACTATAAAATAACACAACTCAACCTCTCTACTGGCTCAATAAAAGATGACAAGTTACCACAATCAACATACGTGGGATAAGATAGGCAACAAAATAAATGGAGCCGTCAAACACCTGTGTCCTCTTCAGTATCGGCTATAATAACCTAGCTATAAACCTGTCAGCACTTTGCTAATTCTAAAAAAACAGTGCACCATCTATTGTCCAAAAACAAAGAAGATTCTTAAATAATCATCGTTTCAGATTTGAAAAAGCATTCATTCTATGATGCACAGTAATATTATTCATTCTCTATATTCAACTATTCAACTATTCAACTATGGTTTGAAAGGCACAGGGTTAGTTTTTCAGCTTATTACTCAATGTATGTCATGGGTAAATAAAATTTTGACGATATGGCGCAAAGCCAAAGGGTTATTGACCGTCGACCTCCATGTATTTCAAACCCGTATTAGGCTGCCATGTGAAATGAGAATAATGTAACAAACATTTAAAAAGTTAATTAAATTAATTTCATCGATGTGAATCATGTTCATCTTTGGTGATTAACCTAAAAATATAGTGATTTCAAGAGATGCTTTGTTGGTTTTACCAACCCTTGACAATATTTTGAAGAATTCTAAAATGTGAAGGTTACTTTAGCAAGTGATAATTTAATTGCGTGCCGGATGAGGAAAAAGGGTTGGATCCTCTGAAAAAGACTGCGACTCGCGTGTACTGTAATTGATACAAATCACCAACATCAGAAGAGTGGGTTATGCAACGCGTGTGGTCAAATTTGGAATAATGGTACAACAGTTAACAAAACGGATTTACCAGTTTTCATTTTGACAAGTAAGGTGTCGTTGACAGCTCCAGTGTTGCAAAGTACAGGATGGAACATACCTTTAAACGTTTCCTGGTTAAGCAACTTCATGTGACCTTAAAATGACATCTACGATTATTGTTCTTACATCCACTAATAATGTTCTTAATGTTCGGCTAGCGAGTCTTGTCCATTAAAGATGCAGCAAGGGTGCCTTCGGTATTTGTTTGTTGAATTGCTCTGTCTGTACTGTACTGTAGATAGTCTATTTCCGGATTTTCCGGCTGAGAAAATGCAGTGCAGTCAGTTTGCGCTAGTGCTCCGGTACGAGGCGTTATTAGCTGTTGTATTATTGGATTTGAGTAGAAATTACTCTGTTCAGTAGTTTAACTATTTACGCGGTCATCGGCCATACTGTTGTGAAGTAATAAACTTTTTACTTAGTTTCACTTTCATAATAGAAAAATGTTTATACATCCACACCCTTCCCCCCTATCGTGTATCGCGATTGACATTTACATATGTATTTTACAATGAAAACATCTCTTAGAACTACAGTCCGATGACTAGGTGAACAGGACGGGAATTAAACCGGGAATCTTTCGCATTTCATTTGCAGTTACTACTATCTGGTATACGGGATCGTTAAACAAGAAGGGGCCTTTAGTCGTAATAAAAAACAGATAACAGAAATGATAACTTATGAGTTCTTGCCCGTGTTTCCAACGCGTCTCTGCGGACGACTAAATTTTTTGAAGATATATAGTACGTATTTAGTTTGGAATTAAGTATCAATATTTTGGTCATGGAAAACATCTTGAGGAAACCTGCAGAACTGTTTTGCATTTTACATCGTAATACATGTGCAAACTGCCAACCACCAGTCAATCTATTAATTAGGTTTTTTTATTACTTTGGAACTTTTTAAAACGAAACGAATAAATATTTTCTGAAGTAGAAAAAAATATATATTCATGCGCTGTCAATATAACTAAACATATTCGTAATGTAAAAAAAAGTAATACAAATATTTTTAAGCAATAATTTTAATAGTATAAAGACATCGTAAAATAACAAAAATAAACATGAAATTAAAAAAAAATTAAAGACAACAACTTACAAAAAAAAAGAGCAGAATATTTTAACATATGCAACATTGAATAAATTTGTCAGCCAAATAAGAATACTGAAGACTAACGAATTGTTATGTAATTGCTTTACGTGTCAAATATCGTATAGCTGTTCTGTGAGTCTGAAACTTTGCCTACAATTCATGGAATTCTGTTTGAATTGAGTCACAACTCGACTAATGATAGCGGCTGCGATGCGTCAGACCAACAATGTTTGTTATTATTACGTCATAAATTGTGATATCCCAAATCTCGACCTGCGAAGTAGATTATGAGAAAATCTTCTCCAGAATAGGTTACATGAGAAAAGTTTGTGTGTAGTGTGGTTTGAGTTATTATGTTGTCTTTTAAGAGTACAGTTTATTTTCGTAAATTAACCGTTTATGACGGGTTGATGATTTTTTTGTTGCAATCATCATGATGGTAAAAAATTTGACAGTCGATTTTACAGGGTGGTAACTACGTGCTCGTACACTCTGTGATTAAAATGGGCGGTGCAAAGCTTAAAGGCCCTCGACAGAAGGTACTGTTGTTTATCAGGGTACATACATCGGTAACAGGGGAAGTTGACTTGAACTTACCTTCTGAAATGTTTTATCGGGCTAGTTTTTTACCAGCTCCAAGTAAAATCAACAATTGTTTTTTTTAACAATTTTTAAAGATATTTCGGTTGTGAAGTTGGTGCTTCAGTCGAAAAAATGGTTTATGGCTGGTACATCGCTAGTGTAGGGAAAAGAAATAAAATTTATTTGGAGTTATTTTTACAACTACTTTTCCAAAGTTATTCAACGCCAAATACATACGAGTCGTAGCGTACTCTTACCGTAGGTCGCCACTTCACCATACAGAATAACCAGAGGTGTCGCAGATGGATGTCTCTCGTCAGCCGCTGACCGCTCACCGACAACTCGTTAGGCGGCTATTATTAACATGACAAAACAAATTTTCGATTAATCATCCAAATCTGGAATGTGCAGTTAATATCTGACGTTACGTCACGCGGCCGCTCACTTACCACACTAACGATAAAATTGATCGAGGCCGTTGTCTTTAGTTATACTTTCAGCGGAACTGTGTGCTGTAGGTACAATGTTTGCCGCTATCCACCAACGATGCTATCAAGGTGAACGGTAGTAGATAGTCTGCCTAAATGTAATGTAATCTGATTAAATATTATGTAACGGATTGCTAATTGTTGTTTACAAACTGCCCACATAAAAACACTGTTCGCTTAGTTGATTGAATTTGGGTCAAAATTCCATTTTTTTTTGATGTGCATTAATATGCACATTAATTAGGTTCACCTGTTTCGGTGAAGAGAGACATTATGAGAATTTTTCACCTGAAAGTTTAATGTTCTCTAATGTGTATTGAGTCTGCCAATTTAGCACACGGCCGGGATGTTCACCATGTAAGACCATGTTTATCCTGAGAGGAATTGCAGAGAGGGGTAAATTCAAAAACTATAGTACATATTATAACATGCATGTACTTTAGCGCTATAATCTATACTAATATATAAATCTGTTGATATTTTCGTGTATGTCCTGAGATAACTCAAAAATGGCTTGATCGATCGTAATGAAAATTGATATGTAGTAGAAACACGTGATTGCGCAGATAAAATAGGGAATATAAAATCTATCTATCTATATATAAATCTGCATTGTCTCTCTGTCTGTACGTTCCATTTTTTTTTTGTCAAATTTCGTGATAAAAATTCGTTTTCTGACACACTGACATCAATTTGACAATTTTAAAAAATTTTATAAGTCTGTCTGTATATCCCGTTATAAGTCAAGAACGGCTTGACCGATCTTCGTGAAAATTTGTGTGTAGTGAGAACACGTGATTGTGTAGATGATAGGCTGTATAAAATGTCAGTTAACCTTACGATGTCTATCAAGGCAAAAAATGTTAAATTTTCAATAATCATGTATATACAATAATTAATAGTCCGACCCGAACGAAATCGGACGGGGCCGCTGCTTCTATATAAGAGAAGCATGGTCGAAGTGCTCTCTACTTTTCTTCGTTATGGAAAACAGCATGCGGCCGATAAGTTGTTTCAAGTTAATAAGAAGGTGTAGTCCATGCTAGCCGCTCTAGTTGTGTGTCGGGAGAGGAGTTCCTTGCACCCTTGAAAAGCCAACATCTCCTGCTCGTGGTGTAGCTCGATGAACACCGGAGGCGATGCTTTAAGATCGTGGACGTTAGGGGAGGTAGAAGGTGAACGTCGCTCGCTCTGTACCACCCAATTTAATTATAAAATAATGGTGCCTTAACATTCCGGGTTCACCACCCTCCTAAAAGTCAACCGTGAAAAGTTGTATGCGTTGCAGAGTAAATCTATAAGCAGATTCACCACTTCATCACGCATCGTTACCGTATTGTTGGAACTATTTGAGTGTTCAGAAAGTTTTACCAAATTAAATGATTAAATTGATCATTCCAATAATTGTTTGCATTGCAGAGGCGGTGTCCTGCCTTTTGAAGGCGATAGAAATCTACACCGACATGGGGCGGTTCACTGTTGCCGCAAAACATCATCAGGTGGTCAAAATAATTATTTATTAGTAATAGAACTTAGTGGCAGCAAAGGCAGTAAAGGCAGTAAATAAATAAATGATAAACGTTTACACAATCACTCGCCCGCACTAGGATACCCTGTGTTGCGGGTGCCATGGAATTCACAAACACCTATGACTCGAGACCAAACATTTATCTTACACATAATTGTCTGCCCCGGCCGGGAATCAAACCCGGGACCTCTCGTTCGGCAGGCAGGGTCACCGCCAACTGGGCTATGGGGTCGTCTAAGTTTATAGTAGTTTGCATCTGAACTTAATTCGTTCAAAATTTGTGAAGAATTTTGTTACTGTTATTATCATTATGTAGAGAATTACGTCTGGAAAATTCGTATATTATTTATTAGAAAGGCTTCTCAAAGCGTGTATATACTTGTTGCTTGAATACCATTATTTTTAAAAACTACACAGGGCAAGTATTGTTAAGGTCGAAATTCGAATTTGAGAGCGTTCACAAGGTATGGACATAAGCATCCTTCGTTAAAACAGATATAAAATCAATAAGCAGATACCCTCTGCCACTGTACCCCTGGCTGCAAATACGGCGTTGATCACTTACCATCCGGTGGCCTATATGTTGGTATGCCGGTTGTTGATATAAAAACAGTTGTAACGATCCAAAGTATTCGAGCTGAAAAATGTTGATTTCGAATTTTCAGTCTAAGTAGATAAAAAATTCGATAGCACGTAATTTGCGGATTATATTGGGCGTGTTTAGTCATTCGTTGTATAGATAAAAACAGCTTAGATAATTCACTGGCCAATGCGGCCAATGGACAACTATGACCATAAATATAGTGTTCTTTTAGTTAGCTACTTATCAGGTACTATTAATGAAATACGCTATTTCATACAAATTAGATAGGTTACATTAGTACATATAAAGAAATTGCAATAATTTGCCTCACGGCGAAATAAACGGGTGTGGCAGGATCTATAAAGAATTCTCTTACACGTTTGTAGTACTAGTTTGTTAGATAAGTTTGAGTGGTTAATTATCAATAGTGTTTCTTCGTACAGAACATAGCCGAGCTGTACGAAACGGAGTGTGTAGATCTGGCGCGGGCGATGCAGCACTACGAACAGGCGGCCGACTACTTCCGCGGCGAGGAGTCCACCTCCTCCGCGAACAAGTGCATGCTTAAGCTGGCCCAGTACGCGGCGCAGCTCGAGCACTACGACAAGGCGATCCAGATTTATGAGCAGGTACCGCCTCCTACAGTTGCAACATTTTTTGGCTCTCCCACCAGTTCTTTGACCAAATGCTGCTACCGGTTCCACCCTTCTGTGATTGCGCCAGGAGTTCACTACCTCCGCGACGTGCAAGCTCTAACTGGTCAAATACGCTGCGCAAGTCATGCACTATATCTAGGACAGTCTGATTTACGAGCCGATTTCGTCGCCACCTCTCTTGACTCTCCTTTTCAGATCTGTGACTAGACAGCCTCGATGCCCAAAATCCTACCAATCGGTTGAACACTTTCTCTGTGATTGCGGAGTAGAAGATGATAATTTATTCTTTTAGAATATTCTCATTCGTTCCTTCACCGACTGCCTCATTCGAAGGAAAGATCAGTTTGGATTACAACTTACATCTACAGTAGCCAATTGAATGCCATCGATAGATGTTTAATCAGACTTGTTGAGATGATCATTTGACATGACGTTTTCACATTTACTGGTAATTACATATTACATCATTATTTCAAGAGGAGTGACATTCTGACAATTTATCTGATAAAATCATGATACAGCGTCTACAAGCATACTTCCATAGTCGTACGTCTATCCTTAGTTCCAGGAAACAGGGTGTTTTCTGAGAAGAGGTATGAATATTTATGTAATGTAGCATAGTGTAGTTTGTTTCTTGTGTTTCCATTCACCAAATGTCAGCAAGCATTAATTTATAGTCAAGTTTAACTGATCTCGAGTTACAGGAAGAGAATATAGAATTGAAGAGAAAACTTCAATCCCGCATGGGATTCCATTAATAATTTGATTGGGGGTTTAGTGACACGTATCACGTGCGAGATGTCAGTAAATCGAGATTCAGTATCCCGGTATTGCATTCCCTAGTCATGACGCACGATCTCATAGATAGCTGTAAGAAAATATGAAATATAATCGAAAGTGCAAGTTATTCAATCTTCTAGTTAATGCGTCTCCCTTATCTTCAGATCGCCAAGTCGTCTCTCGACAACAGCCTTTTGAAGTACAGCGCCAAGGAGTATATGTTTCGTGCGGCGCTGTGCCACCTCTGCGTGGACATTCTGAACGCGCAGCACGCCGTCGAGCGGTATTGCGGCCTGTACCCGGCGTTCGCAGACACGCGCGAGTGTAAACTCGTTAAGGTTAGTTGCGCGCTGCGGCCGATAGATGACGGTGTATTTAACACCGGCATTGCGGACACGCACGAAAACAACCTTTTAAAATATGTTTTTCGGTCAATAGATGGCGCTGTTTTGTTATTGTTTTGCCGTGATCATTATATGGCTTTGTGGTTATCAAACATTACGCGTAGTATAAGCTACATCTTAAACGTATACGTGCAACCTAACATGTATTGCATGTAACATTTGTTTTTTCCTTGCCCGCATCAGAACAATTTTCTTTACAGTTTAGTTTTCAATAAAGTATTACCTAAAAACTAAAGCATATTATTTGGACTATATTTCTATTCGTCGTCATCGCAGTTGTAAGAAAAATAAAAGTCAAGCTAATGATTCCTGATTGTGCTATCAGATACTCAACGAAAATTTTAAATAGTCACAATCCATTGTGATATGCTTTAAACGCAGCTAAATAATTAACATTGCTGTTCATAGATACGAAAAAAATTACTTCTTTTTGGGTCTTAATTCAGCTGTGCCGCAATATTGGTGACTTTTATATTATAATAGTAGTAAAAAGCACTTATTCAGCTTCGGGAAACTATGATGTCTACTTTCACGAGACAAGTGGTGAACGCTGAGGGCGTTTTAATAAGTAAGATTTAACGGCACTCACTGATCCTTCGCAGGAGCTGATCGAACACCTGGAGGAGCAGAATGTGGACGCGTTCACCGAGGCAGTGAAGACATACGACAGCATATCGCGCCTTGACCAGTGGTACACCAGCATGCTGGTGCGCATCAAGAAGCAGATCAACGACAACCCCGATCTCCGTTGAGCGGTGTAGCTCGCCAGGTCGACGTCGCGGCGCGTATTGAGTTGTTTTCACTGGTGTTGAGTTGTGTTGAGTTCCATTAAATCGTTGATTTCGCTGTGGATGTTGGTAAGTTAGTTTCTAAAGTTATCAGATGTAAGGGTACACTTATCTCTCTATATATCTTCATCGTCAGTTAATATTTCTTTAACTGTTTTAATATTTAATCACTCCTGAAGGAGGCTATTCCAATATATCTCTCAATTTGGAGGAAGTTTTTAGCAAAATAATTTGAAATCAAATATCACTTCAATAACACAATATGTTTATTAAATCTACAAATACCCAATCTCGTAAATTATGACCATATAACTTTATATCTTTCAACCCTCACTCAGGGAGACCCCAGCATAGTGGCATGACAGTTTTGATGGTAACAACACGAACAACAAGCAACACGAAAGAAGGAGTGATAAAAATGTTTTTGAATATCATAAAAAGTCAAATAGCTTCGCTTAACAATAATCACCTTTCCTAATTTACCAATACACACTGAGCACATTTGTGTTGCTCCGTTGGTTGTTAAATGAAATTAAAATTTCTTAATTCAGTACAATATATACATAATAGAATATATCAATTATGGCATTATGAACCATTTGTTACAACTCAACAGTGTAATTGCTAGTGGTTCAGTCAACTTTGATGTTTTGTGTTTTTTTTTAAAGCTAGGATGGTCATGTGCGAACTGCTCAAGTTAAGAAGGCGACGTCGACTCATTATTTTTATCTTAACTTTGTAGAATATTCAGAAGCCTACTCATATTTCATTAAAGGTAACGCTCCTTTACTGGCAACACTGTTGGCCAAAAAACAGTTGTATAATATAGATTATTTCATTTTTAGGTAGGATATGAAAATAATTTATTTTATTATGTAGCTATTATGTTTAAACATTGATCGCATTTATTAATTGTGTTTAAAACAATATTAGACAAGTTGTTATGTTATCCTGAATCTTATTATTCATAGCAAAACAAAAACAGTTGTTTCATGTGTCTGTTTGATCAATTATTCCACCCCACTTCCTGAACTATAAAGTTCAAAATTTGCAATGTAAAGTAACTATATGCGAAAGCCATTAGTCGTGTTGTTGGCCAACAGTGTAATTAAACATTTTTTAGTATTCAAGGTATAGCAATTACGAGATTAGTTGTTAAGTCGGGAGGTTTTCTATGAATCAAGATGTATGAGATGCACCGATAGTTCAGTAAATATAAGTACACTTAGTTACTTTGTATATGGCAACACTATTACTTGTCAGTTTGTCTATAGAATGTGTTTTTTAAGTCTCTTCTGTGTTCAGAGAAGTGGCATTATTTGCTCTTAATATAATTAATCTTCTTAAATTGTATAATTTTGAGATGAAATCTCAATTACATAAACTCGCCCACTTAATCTTAAATAGTTGTTAGAACACAAATAAAAATTCCATAGACAACATGATAAGTTTCAGTGTTGTAATAAGACGCTTTGTTAATTTATCGAGCGAGTTGATAATGTTCCATTCCGTGTTTCGATTTGTAACGTATAAATAAATGTATAGAGTACGATCAGTACGAGGTCTTGTTTGTTAAGTGATGCTTCAGTATAACGGGGTTGAATATGCCACGTGGACCGCGAGAATCATTGCATTCATTTGATGGCAGTTCAATTGGATCATTGACGTTGGAACTCTAACACATATTTCTTTCATTATGTCGGTACAAACTCTGAAGTATTGTCAAATTTAGACGCGATCTGCACCGTTCTATTTAGGATTTGATTTTAGAATACTTTTGTCTCTCTTCAGAGACATTCCCCTTGAGAGTTTTAGGCCTCTCATTCTTCCGGTTCGTTTTATAATAGAGGCGCTGGTATTGAGATCGCGATGTCTATTATATTTACTAGTTATCATAAAAGCTTGGTTTAATATATATTTAATTTTGTGGGTGTGTGTTGGTGTTTCAGGTATAATTCTCGTTAATATCTTACAAATTAATTGTATTAAAGGGTGACCATATTAAAACTTGATTTTTGACATTTAGTTTAGGAATAGCGATTGTATAATAGTTTTTTTTTTATTTCAACCTCCTATTCTTAAGCCCTGGATTCGAATGCTGCAACACTTAACAAATGCATCCTTTAATATTGTTTCTCAGTTATAACTAGTATTTAGCTTAGAACATTTTGAATCAGACGATTCGTCTAAGATTTTCGAAACCTACACTGATTTTGTAGCTTGGAAAACAATTATTGTTGAAAATATAACCTGTCAAGCTTATTATGTCTATTACTCACACATTGTAACTATATAGAAATATTATATATAGTACGAAATTTGTTAAATACTAATGATAGTATTGCTATAAGTGTTTCTAGAACAGCGGGGGCCACTCAATAACCTGTTTCAAGTCAGCAGAGCCCCGGGAAATCTCTATTTAGTTATTGGTAAAACACGTTAATAAGTATGTATTAAGTTACTATAATTTCTGCAGCCCCAAATTTGGTACATCTCAAATTTTAGCCATATACATTTTCTCTGATCGGGGCCTATTCGTATTGTATCGTCTGCGTATTGTAATAATTTCATTATATGGTTTATATTGCGTTGTTGTAAATAATTTATTTTACTTTATTAATACGTGATCGTTTCGTTATTAATAAAAATATATTTTTGTTTTTTTTTTTTATTTCATTTGCCTATTAATTTTTTTTTTGTATATTTTTTAAACATATCAGTGACATGTTAAATATAGGTCATTATGGTGGCTTACACAAATAGCGGCGCAGCGAATGCGCGTCTTTTTGTGTTTTAAGTTCGTTTGGTGTAAAAAGTGATGTGTGATCTGAGGACTTCGCGGAGTTTGGCTATCTTATAATGGAATGGTATTCCGACTTACTTTATATTTGTTATATTATATCTAGATTCCATGTTCTGTATCCAAATATCTAGTATTTAATGGACGGTTTCATTATAAGGTTTGCATAGAGTTAGTCTACAATTCACAGTTGCTGGTCAAAATTGCTCTTCATCCGATTAAAACGATATTATCCGTTAATATTAAGGCGCGAGTACATCTGTTCCATACACTGTGTGTGACGTCATTTATATGGTTGGTGGAAACTGATAAGACTTACGAGTTGGCATGACATTATTAAATAATACTCATCATTAGAATAACGCCGTAACATTCTATTAAATATTGATAAAAATCTTGAGAGGAGTCCTAATTTCGATTCCCGACCGGAGCATACATTCTTGTGACAGATAAATGTTTTGGTTTGTTATGACGGGGCTAACAACATGAAGCGATCTCGTTGATGGTCGAAAACTTGCTATAGAATTGACCATAGCCTACAGAAAGTGATACACAAATTATACATAAATGCATTATGTTGTGCAGACAGAGGTCGAATAATGTAAAAATTTGATTTGTTAAAATAATATACCCGTCACGACAAAACTAATTGCACTCGTTCCGTAGTTGTCTCGAGCCTCGTAGGTTATGAAACGATGTTATATTGATGTTGTAACATCGTGTACATAAACTATGTAACTTTTTCTTCCTTGGATAAGGCAATCGACCGCGATATACTGTATATCTTTCTACTAGTTGTCGCATTGACCACTGCAACGGGGCCCGGTCTCCTTACCGACACAATGATATTCGTTTAATGGAAATAAAATGTTAATAAGAATTATTGTTTCATTTGTTACCGCCTGTTTGACTTTGATGAATGTCGGAGTTTATAAGGAACTATGTTAGACATCGCAACAGTTGCGAGACTGAATTTACACACTTACGTCTGTATTTTTAATGTAAATAGCTTTATTTTTCATCTTTTTTGAAGGGAAATCTAGCAAGCCTGTATGGAAAAGTGAACGGATTAGGCATGATTAATGAATAAAACATGCCTTTATGATTTAAAATTATGTATATATAGCAGTACATTTTTGTTATACTATAGTTATTCACCGCATATATTATTTTGACATCCGAAATCAATGTCATCAAACGTCAATAGTGCCTATGTATGTCATCAAAAGTAAATATTCGAACTTCGATATAATCATATTTAATATATACATTCGGTATAAACTATCACATGGTAAGTGAACATTATCATAATATAATCGTTATCCGCCCGCCAACTCCTATTAGAGGTCGCTGAATACAGTGTCAAGCAGTTTAAACCCGAATACAAGTGCATGTTGATAAATTTCGACATAAGCCTGGCTAGCTGCTGCCCTCCCTCTAAATTAAATGTCAAATGCGAATGTCTCGCATGCAGGGTCCGTTCGCCTGATTCTCCATATTTGTTTTTCTTGCTAAGAAATTCATTTATGCATCCCGCCAGTTTTACGGGCGGTTAGGCATGTGGAACTCGGGTTCGTGGACGACTACTTAACCCGGGTAAAAGAGCTTACTACCGTGACAAGTGGGTATTCCTATTATTTTGCTACCTATTACAGGTACTTACCAAAGCATGCCCGGTTAGTTATGATTATATACGACTATACATCATAAGGTTATACGCGACTTATGTCGGTGGTTGTGGCTTCTGTAGTTGTTCGTAGGCTTTAGTTATCCATGTTGACGTGGATAATCGGTGTTACTGTCTTATGAATAGCTTTCGAAGTAAGTTCGAGATCACATATGGGGGCTCGTATCTTTTACGTTCTGCATTTTGTACATTTTCATCATCATTTCAACCTATAATTAATTGTACGATTGCTGAGACCAGGTCTCCTCTCATAATGAGAGGGGTTAAGTCCATACTCCGCCACGCTGGCCAATTGCGTGCAGACTGCACACACCTTTGAAAACACTATGGAGAAGGTGTGCAGGTTTACTCATGATGTTTTCTTTCAGGGAAGCAAGTGATAATTACTTTGTAATATGGACATAACTAGAAAAACTTAGAGGTGCATGGAAGTTTTGAACCTGAGTTTCCCGCGGGAGGGACTATCTGTGCATTTTTCTTCCTTTGAAATCAATATTCAAGAGATCGCTATCCTAGCTATAAGGGCGCCTTTGTACGGCTGCCCCATTTCAAAACCTAGTAAGGACTTAAAGCGAAATTTTACAGGAGAAAGCGAAATTTTACAGGAGAGCGCATAAACGTGAAAAAGGTCAGCCTATGAAAAGTATTCATTTTAGGTAAAAAAAATAGTTATTCGTTTTATAAAATACTAAATAATGAAAACGTAGTACTAACAATATTTTAATATATGTGTATATTACATACTTTAGGTCCCTTACTAACTTTAATAATTGACACAAGATAATTAGGTTAGGTTAGGTTTTTAATATATCTGCTTTCATGTTAGTTTAAGATGTTGGTGTTTTTGTATTTGGTAGTGACTTCCTAGGTTAACAAGATTATGCAATAAAACGATTTTTGTAAAAAAATGTCCCATACTAGGTTTTGAAATGGGACAGCCGTGTATACCTGATGTAACTTTTAAATCACTATGTGTAATTTTGTTTGGTGTACAAATAAAAAATATTTGAATTTGAATTAAATTAAATAAAGAAAAAGAATTTTTGAACAATTTATTTTAATCATTAAACTATCAATATTAAATTACTTAAATTTAAATATTCTTAACTTACAAATCCTACGACTAAAGGTATAAATATTGTTGATAGTATCAGGCGTTACTTTGCGGAAATTAATTGTATTAAATTACTATTAATTTACTTTGCAACAATCCGCAAACAATGTATGATGCTCTGTTTCGCATGTTTCGCAACGCCCCGAAACAGAGCATCAAAATACTTTGCGGTTACCACTCGTACAGTCTACTACCCTGATGATGCTCTGTTTCGGAGCGAAACACGTGTTGGTATAGAAATATATATCATCATACATTGTTTGCGGATTGTTGCAAAGTAAATTAATAGTAATATAATTTAATGGTATAAGTATTACCTATTTTTGTGAATTAAGCAATTTTTTATTTTTAAAAGTTCGTGCGTTGGACATCTTAGACTTATCATCACTTACGAACAGATAGACTTCTATATGAAAAAAAAATGGTGGTTACAGAAATACTAAAGGACCATAACATCAAAGCGGACGCGGGCACTGGGTTATACAGTTGTCATACCTGGGTACCGGTATATATAAAGTACGGTGAGGCGGTTCTGCACGCCCGCTAAGAAGGCTCCGTCTATTTTACTTATAAATATACCATCTGAGACCTATCTATTCTTATCACATTTACCCGTATAAAATTTATTATTTCCGCAAAATAAACACCTTAGTACACTACATCAAAAAGGCACGTGCACATAGAGCATGAACTTTACGAATCTCAGATATATACATATGTATATATTTCTATCGATTTTACCACTGTACTACAACGTCATTCAAAATCAAAATTGTTTAGATATTTTAAGCATTATGCAATTAATGCATGTCATTTTATAGTTATTCATAGTCATATAAAAATATCTATAGAATTATTAAAAAAATGATTAGAAAAAAATTGCTTTTCAAATCGCTTTACTGCAAAGTAGTTAATAATGTTAAATGTAAACGTAACTTTGTTCTACAAATAGTTACAAGGTCGACTATCAAGCCGATAACGGTTTAACTAAATCTAGAATGTAATTAGTGAACATATGTATATATGTTTTTTCTTTTTATCTTTGTATACACGTATTATTATTACCAAACATATTTATCATTAATACACGAATTATAATTCTGGATCTGGAGCGTCAACAGCGTAACCCAGTTTCTGTAAGGCGAGTTTTATTTCCTTAAACACACTAGCGTCCTCTATAGTAGACGGTAGCTTTACAAGCTGAGATCTCGCCAGTTTAGCGATTGCACTTCGTAAAGCTTTCCCAGACCTCGTACGAGGCAGCGCCGGCACGGCCACGGCTTTCCGGAAGGCTGCTATGGGACCTATCAAGTGACGGACGAGAGCGATGAGCTCCTGGGTGACTGTACTCTCTGCTACCATTTCTTCATCTGTAAAAAATGTGAAGAAAATTAAATAAACTAAATATTCAAATCATTTCTGTCAAATAATGACATTTTAAAGTATTGTACTTGATAAATTATTTCATATTTGATTATTAAAAGGATATTTACACGCGTCACATATATGTTACTACTATATTGTGTAGGAATTATTGAAGTACTTAGTGTTATGGAATTGTAAGCTTATATATACGTTGATGTTAATAGGACAGGATATATTTATTATGAAATAAACACACTAAATACTAAGAAAATAAATTAATGTTATTGGGGGAGTCCTTTTATTTTCTTCAAATATTACAGTTTTATTACAGCGTTACTCGACTCTAATTTTGTCCTGGCATCCTTGTCATGAATCATCTATACTGTAATATCCTTTGCCTATAAGTTGTATTTTAATGCGACGCTTAAAAGTTCCAATGGGCAACTCGCGTAACAGTTTAGGAATCTTATTGTGAAAACGAACTCCAAGCCCCATAAATGAACGCTGAACCTTTTGAAGACGAAATGCAGATGTAACCAAATTATGCCTATTTCTTGTTCGATGATTGTGTGTATCACTTTTCTGCTTATATACGTATTCAATTTTTTTTAATAAATACTAAATTACTATATATATATATATATATATATATATATATATATACTGACTGGCTACGGTGGGTACACCTATTTCTTAAAATGCGACTTTAAACTGTATATAGCTCTGATTGCTCTTTTCTGTAATATAAATATTGAATCAATGTCCGCTGATTTACATCACATTAGGATAACGTAAGATATAAGACTATGAAAATAGGCAAAATAAACAAGTTTAGCTGTCTTTACATCAGTAATTAGTCTTATCTTCCTAACAGCGTAGACAGACCTACTAAGTTTACTTGCGAGAACCGATATATGGGCGCCCCACTGAAGCTTACAATCTAAGGTGATACCTAAAAAAACTGGGGATTGTTCCATAGGCAGTGTTTCGTTATTTAATTTAAGGATTTTGCCTACCTTCTGCACATTTGGAAGTGCAAACTCTATACACTTCGTTTTATTGGCATTTAGAACTAAGTAGTTTATTGTAAACCAATGCGATACATGGGAAAAAGCACTGTTTACATCGTCAAAATTTAATTTCTTTCAGTCTTAAATATTAAAGATGTGTCTTCAGCAAAGAATACAATGTCCGCATGTTTGCTAATAAAATACGGCAAATCGTTAATATAAACCAGAAAAAGGAACGGACCTAGAATAGAGCCCTGTGGAACACCCATTACAATAGACGATCCCGATGATTTGGTATCATTTACACTAACACATTGAACCCTACCCTTCAAATAGGACGCAATATACGAATGATCTCATCTGGAGAATTCCAGCCAACCAAGCATGTGGTAGCTATGAATCCTTATCACTACACAAATACCGTCAGGATTACACAGAAATTATAAAGCCCCGGATTTAGACGAGTGAAATAAATAAAATCTAATTTATAGCGAGCTGTGTACTCACCATCGTGTGGGGGTCTCATAACGTACAAGCAAAGCGGCACGTCCCCTTTAGTCGGGTCAGGTGCGCCGACTACCACAGTGTCGGCTACCCGGGCGTGCTTCAACACCACGTCCTCCAGCGCCGCCGTCGACAATCTGTGGCCGGCCACGTTGATGACGTCGTCGGCGCGGGCCACCACCCACACGGCGCCCTCTGCGCTGATCCAGCCGGCGTCTTGAGTGTCGTAGTAGCCCTGACCGATTATCACTGATAATAATTTAACAAGAAATGCACACTATACTTTTTTTTTCAAAATATCATTCCAAGTGGTTATAGAGCTAAGCCATACTGCAACTGACTGTGTACATATTATGACTCCATATTTATTGATGGTATACATCTATTTAAAGCAGTCATGGGCTAAGATTTACTCGTAAATTGACGAAGTTACCGGGTATGCTTCGAAGTAAATTTTCTTGAACCGCTCATCGGCCTGCCACAGTGTGGACGCAAACCCAGGCGGCAGAGGTAACTTTATAACGAGGCGTCCAACCTCCCCCGCCTCGCATTCTGTTCCATCGTCTCTTAAACTTCGAACTAAAAAATAAAAATATGATGTCATTACAAAATATTCCTAAAAACCGACTTCACTTTCCAATTGATGACTGGGATGGGTGGTGAATATATTTATGTACATATATTAAATCTGGTGATCAAAATCTTAGTTAATTATTAACCAGATAAATTGTTAGTAACGTTTCCTCTGACCTAATGTACTAATGTAATGAGACTGCTTTGGAAAATCGTTGAGACTGTGTAGATAACACTAAAAGATAGTTATGTAAAACCTTAATAAACATTTAATTCGCATTTTTTGCGTAGGCCTTTTAAAATCCATAAATGTTATGTATCTGACAAAGTTATCGCCTGCGATTAATTCGTAACACAAGTTTTTTATGGTATCTAACCTAAGTCGGACTTGTAGCCATATAAAATGCTCCTGGCAGCATCAAACGATTTGTCCAATTTAGGTGTTATTTTTACTCGTACAATGTCATCGGGTGATCAAAGAAAATCTGTTTTTGGATTAGACACGATATTTCAATCGTAATGAATATGGAGGGAATTTTAAAATTGGTAATTTTATTTCTAAATAATCGCATTTTAATTTAAAAATAAATTATAAATGGCCTGTATATATATACATATGTATGAACATTGTTTTTCGTTAAACTTTCTTCATAATCTAATAGGATTAGATCTATCATATCTTACCATCATATCCCGGTACCGGGTACCCGGCAGAGTGCGGGGGCACGGCCGTCACGCCGTAGCCCACGAAGGCCGCGGTTATCGGGGATCCTGACTCCGTCTGCCACCAGTGATTCAGTACCGGGACTTTGAATATATTTTCGGCCCAATGCTGTTAAATAATATTTTTTAATACAAATATTATCGCCTTACTAACAGGAACTTAGTGATTATTATAATACGGATTTGTGCGTCGGATTTCTGTACATACCGATATAATTGAGAGCCTAATAAAATGGACGTATGTACTTTAAATTCATGTACCTATTGCTTGTAGCAACAGAGATTAGTGGCCAAAATGTCATAATTAAATTACGTGATTAGTAATATAAAGCATAATACGGGAAGTAGGTTTGATAATTGGTAATATTGTTCACGGCACATTGAGTTCTCAGATTCAGTTTTCGTACTCAGATAGCAGTACTACAACCAGCACGATTTACTGCAGATCTTCCAAAGGCATAAGTCAAAGTTGGTAGATTAATAAAATTGGTAATGTTTGTTACATCCAAATGCGAGTCTTTCATTTCTCCGGTCAATGTCTTTTATTATAAGATCTTGATTTGGTACAAATGGACAATTTCCGTAACAAACAGTGAGTAAGTAACCTTTCGTTACATTTTTAGCTCAACCGTGAACTGTTCGATCACACCGCTACTTAATTATAATTTTAAATAGAGGTCATGCTCGGAACGTTTACGTTAACCACATTTACATAATGCCTATCGATTATTGCACACAGAATTCCAAGTCATTTAAACGTAAAATAGCTGTACATGGATATTTTTATATATGATATATATTACAACATTGACAACTATTTAGCTATAACACATTTGTGGTAATAAATGGCATACGATTAGACAAGCTACTGATTGTAAGTTTCGCACCTGATGGTAATGAAAGAATTATATACATACAATACACTGCTCTATTGACCGCAAGTCCGACCTTACCTGAAGTATTGCTCGCACCTATAGATCGAAGCATCCACTAGCCAAATGGATCCATTCGATTGAATCCAGCGGCAGACAATTCGTCTCGACAACGATTCTAAGCTCACAGACAGTCACAGACACAATCCTGAAGGGCTATTTAATTTAATGCAGTACCATCCTTACGACAGTTCTTAATTTTGCGTGTATAAACGTAGAAGGCACATGACCGCGTCAATGATATGGTTTACTGGCTAAGAAAACGCAACAAAAACATAGTTCACGATTGATTTAAGAAAGGGCATGAGAGCTCAGTAAAAATCGATTTGCTACAAAACTACATGAGATCCCGACATTGAAGTTGACTGGGTCTGGTAGCGGATTTGGTATCTAGCATTTTAGACTGTATCCACCCTGTGAGTTAAATTGTACACTAGCCAGTAGTGCAATCTTGAGTGTAATTTCTTTCATCAATCCTAAATCAGTCTCTCATGCTAGTTGTACATCCTACTCCATGCTGAACGATGGATGATGATATTATGTGGTTAAATTCATCAGACATAGTAATGTAAACATTATTCACTATTTAAGCTAGCACGAGTAATGTCAAGGGGCCCGGGGAAAGTCATTGTTATACAGTTTCTATCGAACTAGACTGCAACCTACTTGACCTCTACATCATTTATGTATATGTATCTGATGCGTTCGTCAGTATTGGATATTTTCATATAATGTTTAAATTATGGACAGATATGACCCTGTCATTATGCAATCAATAACATATTAAGATGACAACATTTTAATACACAACTCAAAGATTATGAATCAGTGTAACCTTAAAAAAATTTAAGAGCACTTTATTTTTACTTGATGAATTGCGTAAATCGATGTCGGCAACTCCTTCTATTCTCTGGCACTGGATGAAGATCATTTTTTTATAATGTTATTGAGCATATAGTACATACGGGGATGAAAATTCTCATAGAAATATAAGCACGCACACAATCAATAAAAACATATCGCATTACACGTGGTGAGGATGATTACAAAATTTAGTGTTTGATCAAATCAAAGAACTGCAGCTACTAACAGACATGCCTAGTTTGTCCAAGTGGACACATGGGATCTACATAAGCGAACGAACCCGTGTTTCCTGATCACAATGTTCACCAGCGATGAACACAGTCTTGAGCGACTTACTGCAATACCGTCTTGAATATTTAGAAGCCGGGTCTGCTCTCTTCAGGACACGAAAGGCAGTTGGAATTGTGAATAATGCGTTAACACGATGCTGTTCTATGATCCTGAAAGTTATATCTCTCAATTAGAACAATCCCAAAAATGTATATCCACAATTAGGTTTAGGTTCCTATCCAAGTTTTTACAAGAACATCGATTCCATAAAATATCGTATTGTTTTTGTATTGGCTTATTTAATATAGGTTTATTCACTGTTAAAGTTAAACCTATGAAGAAGTTATTCAAGTAAACTTCCTTCAGATTTGGGCGTTGGACGCCAAATTATTTAAAATAACTTCAACTCATTTTGAATTCCAAACTCGACCAAGAGCTGACTGACTGGTCCTCATATTGAAAAGATGAACACAAATATATAAGAAATATAGGCAGGCTAAAACGATATTTCCAATTTGTCAAAACGATATCTTTTATCTTACGTCTCATGTTAGGAAACATTTAACAATAATTATTTATGGCCTCAACTTTCAAGTCCTATCAAGTTCTTGTTTAATAATCAAAAACAATCGGTAATCTTCCTTATTTTTTTTTAAAGATTGTCTAGTGTTTTCTAAAATCAGACGGAGGATCTCCGATGAATTGGTAAGGATCAGAAGGTAGGAAAAATACCCTAGATGATGCAAAAATGTAATGTACCTAAAGTACTGGCCAGGATCCGGTGTTCTGTCTGGTTTTCCCTCGTACAGTATAGACGTAAGACCGGCCAGCAGAGGTCCGTAGCAAATGTAGGAGTGGCCTACCACCCAGCCGAGGTCGGAGGCCGCCCACCATACACCTTTCCGCAGACCATACACTGCATGCATCGACCAGCACAGCGTGGCTGCATGACCACATGGACGCTGGATTCCCTTCGGAGAGTCGGTAGTACCTTGGACAAAAATTGAAAGTTGTATTTTAAATCTGAAAGTGAGTGCAACTCGCCTCATGTTTTTGACAAACCTACTGTTACGAAGCTTCTTGAAGGACAGTCGATAAGAGAAAGTCGGCATGTTTACAAAGTTTCTGGAAGGGTGGCCGACCCTTACATTGAAAACAATAGAGATAATAAAAGTTAAACCCAGGTAGTAATAAAAACTACCTGGGTCACTTCAGGCCAATCTCGCCCTTATGCCTTAGGCAAAAGGCAAAATGCCCAGAGGGCATTCAGTTTCCGGATACGAAGTGAAGAGTTCTCTCCCTACGAAGCGAATACCTGCGATCTACGAGTGTAACTGTGATTGTGAAGAGTGTGTGAAGAAAAATAAAGTCTCTGCGGAACTGTTGTGGCATTTTTACGAGCCTACGGATCCTGACACGTAAAACTAATATAAAATATGTTGCAATTAATTAATTCATGTCATTAGTAATAATGTATTGTATTATATGTAAATACTTTGTTTGAAATTTTAATTAATATAATTACAGATATAAATAGAACGTACATATCTCATATTTCTAAATCGTGAGGTATTATGAGAAGCCTGAAAAATAATATTCGCTCATTTGCATTTTAAATGACCTCGGAGTAAGTAAGAGCTTTGGTGACTTTAATTACGGGACGTTCCAAATTAATATATTAAGTGTCTCGATTGTAATTGAATCATGCAAGAAACCACTATGGATTGAACTTTTGAATTTTGATATTTTGTATAATTAACTGACAACCGAGCATACGTATAAGGCATTACCGCATACCGATGCAAGCCAAACGGAAAGCGAAAGGCCCACTTATTATTGAGTCTCCGACGGCTAATTCTTGAAAGAAGTAGGTAGATAGCCAGGCGAGTAAAAACTCTTACCACCACACCCTACATTTACAGTAATACTTAACACGAGGGACCGTTCACCATAGCTAAGTCTGTTGACCAAAATGCACGAACAGAGAAGATTACCATAGACTTAAAGATGGATGGAGCCTCTTACATCCCATTAATTTGTAATATCATAGTGTAACATCAATAACCTGACCCAATCTATTTACTAGCATATGAGAATTACATTACCATTGTGACAGAAGAATGAAGTAATAATCGAGCAGTATCCGCGAGCTACTCATCAATACAAGTTGACTTTAAAAAAGATTAACAGCAACCCCATAACATAACATAATTGGAGATAGTATTCCGCCTTGCAATACACCATTGTCAATATCTTTTTGTTCATTCCTGTCCTGAACAAAGCGGCTGTTTGCGACTATGAAGTGAAATTGTAAGGCAAGGAAGGGCCGTAGGGAAGAACACAAATGAAAAATAAAAGATAGCTATAGAATTGGTAGCTGACTCTGTTAAAAGTCATTAAATACGAGAACTGACAACTTTTTATTATTATTAGCTTTCTTAAATATATCGTAGCTATATCGTATAACTTTAATTAAAGCAGTAATGGTATTGTGACTGGAATTAAACCCAAACTAATAGGTACTCAATAGGTTATTAGAAGAGACCAAAATGGGAAATTTAACTGTACACACAGACTTCCACAAGTTTTGACTGGAGAAGGATGATTGTATATTATAAATATTTATTTACCAGAAGTGTATAAGATATACATCGGCTCATTAGCTTCGGTAGAGACGCACGGCACTGGACTGGCCTGCAAGGCTTCGTCCCAACATATGTCGCGACCACGTTCCAACGAGCATTCGAGGACTCGTCGTCGCTGATAGATGATACAGCTGCGCGGCTGGTGCGAACTCTGACCCAACGCCTCGTCGAGGATGTCTTTATATCTGAATGAAACAAGGAACGACAAAACGAAAATTAATGCAATTCATGTGTCCTATATAGGCAAGAATACGATTGCAACAAACATATCATTTCACAATCCAAATTTATGCAATCCACGACGAGATGGGTATAAAATCGTTATGAGTAGGGGAATTTCGTGTTGTTCTCTTGCTAGTCTTGTAGTAAATTCATCATCTGTGACATCTCACCCCTTTATAAAAGATGAATTTGTGGAAGTCGTACAATGCTCACTAAAACCCTGCGGTCTTCTAAACTCTTCTTTATAGTTGGACCCCACGGGATCGATGTTGCATACTACAGAGACACGTACAGGTTGAATCGGACAACTTTTACTAAACAAGAGCGGTCATAGCGTCTTCTTCTTTCTTCTGAAACATTTCAGATGAGTGTTTTAGGGTCAACGTCGGCCACTCGCTTCGCAGTCTCATATACTGCCCTAAAACTTCCGACATGGCATAAAAACTGCTATCTAACGATATCAAACACGACTGACGGCTTAATGTATGGATTTATATGGACGACGAAACGTCCCTAAGGCTGAAGAAAATTATTGTAAAGAATAAGAAAATAATAAACCAGGTCCACCTTACCTGACTATTTTGTTAGGTTCAACGCCACAGCTGGCCGCGATAATCACGGTAGGTTCTGCGTGCTCGACCCTAGTCCTCAGCTCACGTGCTGCAAAACCTGAGGGTTCCCAATAGATCGTCATAATGTCATACCTTAGGTACTTAAAAATCAATCATCTCAGCTTATAGGATTGAATATTGTTAAAATACAGAAAGAGCTCTTTAAAAAGAAAGATGCGGCTTTAATGAATTTTATTCATTAAAGTTTATTTGAAATTAATTTAATGTAGCTTTCCCAAATTGATATATTTCACAGGTAGCCAATAAATTTAATAAAAATTCATCAAATGAATGTAATAAAAAGCATTAGGCATGTGAACATTTTATAAATTACAATATTAACCTTTAATAAAGTTCTAGATATTAATAAATGAATTAAAATCTAATTTTACTTAGTTTGTAAATAATCAGCAAACCTCCAAAAACAACGGAGTGAATAGCGCCAATCCTATTAGTGGCCAACATTGAGACTATGGCTTCGGGAACCAGCGGCATGTAGATCAACACGCGTGATCCTCTCGTCACGCCCAGAGATGACAACTGGCCTGCCAGCCTTGATACCTTCGTGACAAAGATTGGCTCTTTATGATGTATGGCAAAAGTATGTTAATATCAACACAGGATCCTTCAAGAATCAGGTTCATCGCTTCGATTTCACATATACCTGGCTTAGCCGAGTATTGAACTTGGGACCAATAACTCAACAAACAGGATAACTATTAACTGAGCTCCAACAATTAACTGTCAAATAATCTACCTCGTAAAAATAACAATTTTCCATTTTTGCTCCCCGCATCTCCCCCACTAAAGCCAACATTGAGGGTGCTTGAAATCATTTATCTTTATTAATTCTTATTACCTGATCCAGCAACTCCGAATACGTGAATCTCCTGACGGTATCGGTCAAGGGTGAGTCGTGAACTAACGCGATCTGCTCCCCTCGTCCGTCGCGAACGTGTCGGTCCAGGGCGTTGAAACAAACAGACATCTCTCCGCCAACCCACCTGCCAAGCATCGAATAAATCTGCATTTTACTTACGATAAAAAAAAAAAACTCGCAATACCCTGCTGACCACCATACCACTCTGACCGTGCTATGAATATAGGACAGCAAAATAACTCAGCACGTCACGTGAAACTATGTCCACATAATCTGCCAAATCACGAACGAAGCTCACCTTGCGACCTTCACAGGGAGGGACTTGGTTCTTGTGAATGTAGCTGGGCTTTTTACGACCTAGTTTAACTCCGACGGTATTCATACATGGTAATGAGGTTTTATTACCTGAATGGCCCTCAACCATTATCGAATTGGTGACGCCTTCGGTGTTAGTGTCCTAAAGTAGGATAGAGCTTTAAATTAAACTAGCGTACTGTGAAGTATTTTAAATGCAATCAAGAGGGGCGTGTTGGTTCTAGACCGCCGCAGGTCTATTGGTGCGATAGCGATGATTGCACAGCGTCCGGGCCGCTGATTTGAATCGATCGGGAGACGCATACGCGTAATGACACTTGATGTTAAAGATGTGAATCGGAGGCGGTGACCATTTACCATCACATGGTCTGTCTGCTCAATTGACGGTCGTAGCTTATCCGTTCGCTGTGAAGTTCATTAATCTGTCTTTTAAGAATGACTAGCAAACGCGTTACAAACATACGGTGTATCAATAGTCAATACATATAGAATTGTGACAAAAAAACTTGAAACTCAACTCATGGGACGATGGCGACATCATGACCACTTGCTGATGAGACAGCAGAACATGTGCGATACTCTGTATCTGATCGCTAGGGCTATGAGCATTTTGATAAGAGAGTGCATGGCTTTAACCCGTCGTGGCTTAAAGACTGCTGTTACCGAGACTGGCAGCTTAGCCTGTCTTCAGGTTCGTGGGAGCGTACAACAAATTTTATCATTGGCAATTAACCATCCAATTCAATATCACGCCCAAAATCGCTTAACTCGATCACTTATGATTATAAACACATGGAAGCACTTATGTACCATTTCGTAAACGGCATATTACTATTGTCCAACACTTGGTCCCAGGGTTTAGTCCATTCTAATTCTTGGCCAACCTTCGCCCAAAAGCCCTCCGGATTCGCCAGGGACTGTTTATACGCTTCCAAGTATTCTTCGGTGACATCGCTCTTGCCTGTATGAAAACATGTTATTGGGATTATTTTCTTCTTCACTGCTCATGATCATTTTTGTGACCATAAAATTTTGGCTGATCAGAGTGGACACAGGCTGCAGTGCCTTGAAGGCAGAATGAAAAGACTTTGTGATTTTTTACTTTATGTTTTGTGCTACAAATACATTTTACGTTTCAAAGTTTACTAATTTGGTCGTTTTCCCAGGAATAATATTTAAGTGGCATGTCTGAGAACGGTAGTGCTGAACCCTGAAATCTTGTTGTTATATTTTTTTTGAAAAACACATGTACTTTGACGACCCCATAGCCCAGTTGGTAGTTACCCTGCCTGCCGAGCGAGGGTTCCCGGATTCGATTCCCGGCCGGGACGGACATTTATGTGACAGACAAATGTTTGTTCTCGGGTCACGGGTGTTTGTAATGTCATATTTGTGTATGTCCATGCCACCTGCAACATCGGGAACTCTAGTGCGGGAGTGTAAGAGTGTTAACGTTTTATTATTTATAGTATGTACCCGGGGCAATAAATAAATTTAAGCTAGAAATGTAATAAATGTGTAAAAAAATATTTAAAGGCCTAAATTTTCATCGCGGTGAGAGGTTCCTAACCTTGTTTTGAATGTAAAATGCTTTATAACATGAATATTGTTTTTTATTTAGATTAACGTCTGCTTTTATTTAATTGGCATACGGTTACAGTATCAGTGACTCACAGTACTGTCCATGTTTCTACCCTGCACCAGCTCCAACAGACGTGAATGCAAGTGTCCTGCGACAGTACGAGTAATTCATTTCCGCGGACACATACTCTGTGTCCGTCCCACTCCCGGCCACCCTCCGGTTCATCACGCTCCAGAGTTTGGTGCGGCGGCGAGCGGAGTCGCTTGCTGCGTATTCTCGCCATAAACATAAGTATGTCGTTCATTTCGGTGACATGGAGACAAACAAATATTGATTTCGGTGGCTAATATACCTCGTCTATCGTTTATTCATTTTGTTCCAGATTTGTATATACTATATGGAATTTATGTTCACTTGACTAGTGTTACTATATATTAAACAATTACCTTTTTTCTTAATTAGTTTTTATTTTCCTTCTTTTTTCATTTCGATGGATTCGGTGGATTAAAATACCCCACTGAAATGAAAAGTCCCAGCGAAAAGAAGCGAGCACGGCTAATTTTATTTATATATACCAGATTTTTAGAAAAAAAATAATTGATTTGAGTTAGAATGTTTGTTTTCTTTTATGTTAATTTTGAATTTTGATTTTAGAATGTCAAATCTGACTACAGAAGTAGGGAGACAAAAAAGGAGAAAGACGAAGAAAATAAAGATCAAAAATTAAAAATAAATTTTCTTATGATTATAATGTTTATTGTTTCATGAAGAAGCATGGAGGTTGTCAATTTGCCCTTGATGTTTTAACCTACTTGCTATCAAGTTCTTTTGCTATTTCTGTTTTGATTATTTATACGTTTAACACCAATTATGTTTTGAATTGAGAATTTAATTTGTTTTGTTTTAGTAGATCGCTGCTAATTATTATAATAAATACATAGTTTGGAAAAGTTGTTTTTTTTCCTGATCCTAGATCACTCACTTCTTTTGGAGGTTGTAAGTTTTGAGACTTTTATAATATTTATATTTACCTTTACGTATAATTTCCACGAGTTACTATACACTTTTACTTGTAATTTGTTTAAAAAAACCATGTATTAAATAGTAAAACATGTTATATTGTTATATATATATATATGCAAAAATTTAATTATATTACAATTTAATTGTATTGTATTAATTGTATTGTATATTATACAATATACAACATGATCTTTGACCCATCGTGGTGTAGAAAAATTGTATGGAAACCTGTTGGAACTTTATTTTTTAACTTAACTTTAACAAGTACAGCTTACATAAATTCCAGTTAAATTAAAATTCAGTAAGAATAAGTGAACATTTCGTCGATAAAATTACAATAAATAAAAAATAAATATGTAAAAACATTATTTACAACAAATGCTCAAAATGCCTTCTCCTAGCTCTTATGCATAACCAACATCGTCTTATAAAATGTCTTTTTGAATTTCTTAAAGCTAGCACAATTTTTTTTGACAAGTTCAGCCGCGACGTTAATTTTTGTCTCAGTTCAGTTTCATTGTTTATAGTCTTAAAACCGCCTCCTTAAAATAGCCCCATAGAAAATAATCTAATGGGTTGAGATCAGGTGAACGTGGTGGCCATGCAATTATACCTCCACGTCCAATCCATCGATTTGGATAAGTTTCATTTAAAAAATTAATCTCTGGCCGTGAGTAGTGGGCGGGTGCACCATCGTGCTGCAACCACATCGTCTCGCGAACATCTTGTGGTACATCCACTAAAAACTATTAAGATTATTTCTTAAAAAATGTAGATAATTAGCACCATTAAGCCTCCTCGGTAGTTCGAATGGTTCAATGATTCTGCCATTCAAGATTCCCGCCCACAAATTTACTCCAAATTGATGCTGAAATTTATCTTCCCTTACTATTCGGGGATTCACTAGGGCCCAATGGTGTAAGCTATGAATGTTAAATACCCCAATCCTTCTAAAGGATGATTCATCGCTCCAGAGAATGGAATTGAAAAAGAGTGGATCTTGTCGGCATCGCTGCAACATCTCTCGACAGCAATCAATACGTCGTTGATAATCAGTAGTTAGAAGTGCTTGCACTCGTACATGATAGGGATATAATGAATTGCGTTTTAAAATACGGTGTACGGTACTTCTTGCAAAACCAGTGCGTTTAGAAATACGACGAATACTTGTGGAAGGATCATGTTCTAGTTCAGCCAACACTTGACGTTCATGAGCTCTTCTAGGCCTTCCTTCAGGATTTTCGACTCCAGGAATTCGTCCTTCTAAGAAAGCGTTATTAACACGCAGAAAAACTCGATGATCAGGATATCGATTGCGATTAGGGTAGCGCTCACAATATGTACAAGCGGCTTGTCGAGCATTACCGTGACACAAACCGTAAATGTAATACATTTCCGCATATTCACGAGGCCTGTATGTATGAGGCATTTTACAGTACTGAAACGATCAATGTCCAACTCACAAACATAAACAAGGTTTTAACAAACGTCCCTTAGTATAAGGAAGCGAGGTAAAAAACACGTGTGAAGAGTCGAACTATAAGCAAAACTCTGAGAGGCCTGCGTGAAAACAGGAGAGGGGCATAGGACGTCAGCCAATAGCGGCTGAGAATAAAAAAAATAGCTACCCGACAAGGAATGAAACAGCGATACAGTTCTCAGAACTACATGCATTGTTCGTAAACATTTCTGGGAATATGGCTATAGTCATTAACATGTTTTTTTTTTTTAAATATTACTTCATTAGCTGTATTATTGTTATACGTTTTTAAAATCAGTATGCCCTTCAGATGTTTTTGAAATAAAGTTTCACCAGGTTACCATACAATTTTTTTACACCACGATGGATCAAAGATCATGTTTCATTTCGTGTAATTAAATTTTTGTCATAATTAATAAATTATAACATGCTTCATTTTTATCTTATTAATAATTTGAACTAAAAAACTTTTAAAATAACGATGACATATGTTTTACTATCTGCATTAAATTAAATAAACTTAAAATGGTAAAAAAAATTACAAAAGAATTAGTTTCCCCACAGACATACACAACCTCACAAAGTTCGCACTGTCTCTTTATAAAATTAGCATAGCTGTCTACGATATCAATCTATATTTACTAATCTTATAATTGCGAAGTATAGCTGTCTGCTTACTAGGCTGTCACGGGCAAAACGCTGGGCGATTATGGTGAAATTATATATAGAGATATTAGTGATAAGAACGCCTGAAAATAATAGTGTCGAAACTAGTTCCGCACAGGCTTAAACTTTTGTAATTACCATGTGTTGTTTTAAAAGATGTGCTGAGGAGTTTCTATCACCGCTTCTTCTCCTCAATGTTAAAGCACCTTTTCGAAACGGTAGTAGAAGCTAAAAATGACGTGCATAAGTGTATTTACAGGATACCATTAAATGATTTTGAAGTTGAATTTGATTGATTAAGGTCTGGGCTTGGTCATATGCTAGTTTTCCAAAATTTTCTTTCAATTTTGTAAAATTTCAATGTTTTATAATAAAATACAGAAAATAATATATATTGTGTCTCGTATCTGGATCCCTTTTATTTGAAATCTAATAACACAAATGTTTTTTAACTCCCTTAATCAGAGTTCATTTATTTGCGGTGAACGCGAAAAAGCTCATATCACCGAGCTTTACCTAAACAATTTTAATTTTTTCTGCGAAAACCGGAAGCTTGAGTGACATTCATCTAAATTCCGACTACGTAGATACTATCTGTAATGCATACCGTAGTAACCATGAAACGTAGCGCATTTATAGAACTTACCGTAACTTTGGATATCTGCTGAAGATACAAACGTTTTCTTCTTTAGGTCATTGATAGACGATTCAAACTTGTTGTTATTTTTAGGCGTAATGTGGGACTCGCTCTCTTGGTACATTTTTAAATGAATTACAATAAGTTAACTTTAAAATCTAAATGTTTTTTTAAAGTCTGAAGTAGAAAATGAGCAGTTCTAAAGTGAACAGCAACGAACAGCGTAACTAAATGTCGGAAAGTTTGGATGTATTTACGTGTAACAATGAGCGCCCTTTGACCCTGCTGAATTATTTATGATTGTGTTAAGGAAATGTTTGTGTTCAGATTTTTTATTTGAAAAAAAAAATACAAAATTGTTAACACGTTCACTGCGGAACAGGTCCATATCGGCCTGCCGCGGTTTTTTAACTGGTGTGGACGAAGAAAACTATTTCCCTCTCGCCTGTGCGGAACGATTATCTCAGCTGTTTGTAAGAGTTCGACAGAGACAAATTTATATTTTACTTTGTGGTCAAAATTATAGATATTCCCCATCAAAATATCACGGCAGGCCATTATCGGTCTACCTCGCACTGACGGTGAAATACGTCCGCTCAGTGCGGCAGTGGGCCTATTTCAGCCCGCCGTCCCAACAGGCCGCTGGCAACCCGATGCCGCACAGAGCGAGCGCCCCGCCAGTTAGTGTTGAGCTATCTACATTTTTTTTTTGCGCCCAGAAGATGGAAAATGGGCTACTCTCCGGAAAACCGCGGGAGGGGGGTGGTAAATGCTCATAGCATACCAGCACAGCCGGCTGCGCTGGTTATTTGGGACTCCCGAGAAACCTAGGGGCCTACCCACTAAACACCACCCGAGTTGGCTTTGGCCTTGTGGCCTCTAAGCCTTCATCGGAAGCGACCCATCCTTAGGGAAGGAAAGGGTGCTAGCGGCACTCCCGAGGGAGCATACGCTTGTTGTAACACTGAAGGTGTTGTCGAATGGAGAGACTATGTGGCATCTTAAGGATGCTACTAACTGTTATGATTTGAGTTTTGACTGTGGGCTGCCAGTCGGCAGTCCAAGTCAGAAGATATCTTGTCAGGGGGATCTGTGAGGCCGTTCTTTGGCCTCCGGATTTGATGACCTGTAAGACTAGGGGCAGTGTAATCCGCTGCCTGTCTGATTAATGGATTTGAGTGTTCCTCTGAGGATTTAAAAAATGCAGTGCAATAGTCTTTAAAAGATTTCTGAATTGTGGGGAGTTGTAGATCGTAGTGTAGGTCGGCCTTCCTCACGCACCAGTGAGCGTTGGTTGCGATCCTGCAAAAGAGGTTCTGGACTATTTGGATAGAATAGAGGACTCGGGGATCGGCGTGTGCGAAGACAGGGGCGGCGTATGACATCACCGGTCGTATGCAAACCTTGTAGAGCGTACGCTTGCTTCTGAGGGACATCTTACTGTGCCTCCCCAACAGACTGTTGAGTCGACTCATGTAGAATCTGGCGGAGTTAGTGACTTTACGAACGTGCGGTCTGAAGGTAAGTCTAGAGTCTAGCGTTACTCTTAAGTATTTGGTAGTGGTTTTCCACGGAACAGGGGTGCCTAGCAAACGGATGTTAGGGTCGTCTTGTCTATGGCTGGTCTTGTAGTGGAAACATACCGCGGAGCTTTTTTCCGCGTTGATTTCGATTCGCCATTTGGAGAACCATTTACCTAGCTCATTAACTGAGTGTTGGAGTCTGGAGAGGACTGAATCTAACCTCTGACCTTGATAATAGAGGGCAGTGTCGTCTGCGAATAGTGATACTTGCACGCCGTTTTTAGGGATGGGTATGTCGTCGTAATAACAAGGGTGCGAGTACCGAGCCCTGTGGAACCCCAGCCGCTAGCGGGCGTGGGGAGGAAAGTACTCCTTCGTGTTTGAAACGAAAGGAGCGGTTTTGGAGATAGGAAGCGACTAAACGAACAACGCGATCTGGCAGACCTAGGTGATGGAGTTTATAGAGGAGTCCTCCGTGCCAAACTTTGTCGAAAACTTTGGCAACGTCGAAGAAGACCGCGACCGTGCGCTTGCGTTTAGGGTAAAAACCGCTTAGGATATACTCCACTATGCGGTGGATTTGCTGAGGGTAAGAGTGCTTGGCACGAAAGCCGAACTGCTGTGGAATGATTAATGGTTAACCGTCTATTGGGAAAAGAAGGTTCCTTAGTCTAGATTGAATAATGCGTTCGAATACTTTCCCCATAGCCTTGAGGAGACTGATGGGGCGGTGGTTTGAAGGTATATTAAGTGGTTTACCGGGTTTGGGAATTCCTATTACGATTGCTTCCTTCCAAGCGGATGGGAAGAAGCAGTGATGCAAGCAGGCATTAAAAATGAGAACTAAAAGAGAAAAAACCTGCTCGGGGAAGTGTTTAAGTGCGACGTTAGAGATGCCGTCGGCTTCTGGCGCTGCGAGGTTTTAAACCCCGGATGATGTCTTGAACTTCGTCAACGGAAACAACAGGTGACAGGTAGTGAGTTCTTTTGACGGACCTCATCCTCTACCCATTCTATATGGGAAGGGGCGCATGGTTGCGAACTGGGTGAGCATTGAGAGGCTATGCTGTCGGCGAAGCATTCGGCTTTATCAGCGTCTTCGAAGGCGATACTGCCATTGGGACGAGATAGAGGCGGGGTGAGAGGTTGGGCGCCTACTCGGAAGGCTTTCCCCACCTTGTATAACGCTTGATGGGAGGGTGTGATCCCCTCCATGAGAAGTCCCAATTGGAGCTCCTCACTTCGGCAAGACGAGTACGAACACGTCGCTGGAGAGCGTTGACTCGCTTTCTATATGTTGGGGTGGGGTAGAGTGCGGCCCTTCTCAGGGCTGCGTTCTTGGCTTGGATAAGATTCCTAACATCGAGTGGTAGTTTTCGGTTTGGCACCTCGACTACACGCTCGTTGTCATGGAGAGATGATTGAACTAAATGAGTTAGAGAGTTGACCGCTGAGTCTATCTTTTCCGTATTAACAAAGTAGTCTGAGTTGATAGCCAGTGGTGAGCCTGGGGCATCGAGACCTGCTACGAGTGATTTTTTATAGCCTTCCCAAGGTGAAGATTTTAGTAGAAGTGTATGGTTCGGTGGCATAAGGCCCGAGTTTAAGAGAGACCGGCCGGTGGTCAGTGCCTAATTCGTTGAGCGTTTCGATCGCCCTTAGATTGAGAGCGACTCCTTTAACTAGGGCGAGATCAATAATGTCTGGAGGATGGAGTGCTTGATCCGGGTAGTGAGTAGAGGAGGAAGGATAAAGGACATCGAAGTCCCGTGTCGCTATGAATTGACTAAGCTTGATACCATTCGCGTTGGTCGATCGGCACTTCCAATCGGTGTGTTTGGAGTTGAGATCTCCAAATAGAATAACCGAGTCTCCTAGAGAGAGTAGGGCCTCTAAGTCAGAGTTCAAAAGCGGAGTTCCCGACGGATTATAGACTGAGGCTATGATCAGAGACGGATGTCCTGTCATACCCAGCTTGCAAACAATGGCTTCCATGTTAGTGAGTGCAGGAGTCTCAGTAGGGGAACGGTGGAGCGACTTTCTATAGTAAATAGCGGTGCCACCGCTTGCGCGGCTTGTGGCGCCGCCAGGGCGTCTGTCAGTTCTGTCGTTTCTGTCGTTGCATATAAGGTTGTACGAGGGAATTGATAGGCCCTTGGAGTAGGCGGGTTTTAAAAAGGTTTCTTGAACTAGTAGTAAGTCAGTAGCGTTGTTGCGAACGAATTCTTTTAACTCGGGAATGTTGGAGCGGAGACCGCGAGTGTTGAACGAGACGAGCGAGACGGCCTTGGGTTTGGTACGACTGGTGTGACAGGAAGGTGCACTGAACGCTTGGGCCATTATAATGGTGTTACCAGATGGCTGTGCTCAGCGAGCGCTAGAAGGCGCTGCTGAGGTGTGGTAGCGGCCCGTATCTTGCGAGCCAGGATGGAGATTTCGGAGATGTCGACGTTTTGTATGACGTCATAAACGATTTTCATGTCCTCGACCAGAGAGGATTTTCCATCTGGTTGCGAGGTGTGGGAATTCGTAGGTTCCGCCTGTCTCCGGTCGCGCGGGGCGGCTGGGGCAGGGCGGGGAGCAGCTACGGGGGCCGCAGAAGTGTCGGAGCGTCTCCACGAGTTGAAATGCTCGGGTCTAGGCGGTGCGTTGGGCGTCCTTAGAGGAGGGAAGTTGGCTTCGGTGATCGGTGGTGGGCCAGGTTGGGTGTTTCTCCAAGACTTCCTTGCGGCAGTCCTGGATGGGACGGGGCGGGGAGCTCTGGGGCAGCCACGGTAGTTGGCCGGGTGGCCAGCTTGGTCGCAGAGAACGCAGGCTGGAGGGGACTCCGAGTCGCGTGTGCGCGTGCACTCTTTCGTGCTGTTAGGTTCCAGGCACTTAACGCACCTGGGATTAGCGGAACAGTTGGCTGCTGCATGGCCGTAAAGCTGGCAGCGGTGGCATTGGCCAGGGAAGCCGCGTCTATGCGGGGGTTCGACCTTAATAAAAGAAAGACCGCAAATGGTAATATCGTCCCGGAAAATGTTCCGGGACTCGGGAGTGTTCGAGAGGATGGCTAGTGCCAGCGGGTATTGTCTACCAGTGTTGCTGTACATCTTGTGTACGGCTTCGACGGGATGTCCTTGGGCAACCAAGTCGGCGAGGATAGCTTCATTAGGAAGCTCGAAGGGGATTCCACGGAGGACGGCACGCACTTTGCGCTCCTCTGGAAGGGCGTAAGTGCGGAACGGGATTTTGTTAAGAGTGAGGAGCTGCGTTAGAGCTCGGAATACACCGGTGTTAGGTGAGGTCACCTCAACGGTGTCGCCGGTTACTTTGGCGTGGGTGTAGTATACTTTGCTGTCGGAGCACAGCTGAGTGACTAAAAGCTACTTGAATTTATCCCAGACAAATACCGGTGGCGGGGCCTTGACTTGAGAGCTATCTACACAGAGGACATTAGTATATATTGTTTGCTATCTAGCTGATCTGCTGTAACGTTCGTTCGATATAATCAACAATGGAATTTTTTTGCGACCTATGTATGGCGGTTTTTGCACTAATGCTTCTATAAAGTATTTTATGACACTGTTTCCTTACTCAATAACCCATTATGCGAGTTGTTACACAAAATAATTTATTCTCAGATGAAATAAAAAAGTTAAGATAGAACTCTGCGACATAAAGGTGAGGCACAAAGGAAACTACGACTTCCTTGTATAGACTCAGGTAAACGTACACACATGCTAGTAAATTACGGCCTTACACTATGGCGACGTGACATATCAAGTCACACATGTTTACCAAAAACTGCTTCATTTTATAGTTCAAAGTGTTTTATCTTAACTTTGTAATTAAATTTGAGAACTTATTTACTAGTTCCCAAAAGTAAACAGGACTCCTGTGGTAAAACTCATATGGTAAATAAATCAATAAATAATAATATAAAAAATTAGAAAATTAATTTAAACTTAAGGACAATGATCATATCCTTTTGATGACCGCTAAACGGAGAAATTGTGTAGGGTGCTACGAGAGACTGCGGAGAACCTTTTATACTCGTAGTTCAGATACAAAAAAAAAGTTTAAAAAATATTGCAGGAAATGAAACCAAAAACCTATGCGTTACATGTGCTACAGGCTTAATTGAGTACATAAAACACTTTTTTCATTTCTTTTACGATCATTCTGTTTTATTTTCGATTTGTCTGTCCCATCACTACTAAAAATCTATAATCTATAATCTCTATAATAATTTATAAACTACTAAAAATATCGGCCTGCCGCTTTCCCTGGTTATTTTTCATTTCCTGTTTGGCAGATCCCGAGGCGAATTAAACCTAAGGAAGTTGGGTTCAAGGTCATTATAACAGTCCAAAAAAAATTGTATATCCCGGAGATGGTCATTAGTATAGACGTGAAACAAAACCCGGCATGATATCCGAGTGACGGCAGCACCGCCGCGCTGACGTCGATACTCGGCTAACATCGTGCTACAACAGAGGCTAGCTAGTGGAGTGACGCCGGATGGAGCCACAGTTTACATTCTGCGGTCGAAGTGATCGGTTCCTCCTCACTGGGAACTGTTACTTGTTTCGTTTGCCCAGTGTGAAGTGTTTGTTAACAATGAATTAAAAGTATTAAACGATTATACGCCCACGCTATGTTCGACAATGCTGCTAAAACTACTAGCTTTGCCGAAATATACATCATCTTTTTGTAAAGTTATAATACTTTGATCTACCCTATTGCTGGTGGGTCGAGAAAAACCTGCCACGCACTTACAGTCACTTAACATACACTCAGTTGTATGTTATCTCAGTCAGTCAGTAATCTACACTCGGTTAACATACGGGCAATACATACTTAAAAATCTGCCCCTAATTAAAGTGAAAGTTTCAATAATTAGCTCAGTCGCTAGCTCATACACCTGATTTTTTGTTCAGGTCAATTATTACCAGGTGCTTGAGATTTTGCACTTCAAATTTGAATTCAAACATAACCGATAGAATAAGACTAATTTTAGTCGTACCAATTAAAACTTGGCCAGTTACCATATAAAATATATCAAACGGAAAATTGGACTACCTTTTACTAGAGAAGAAATTGAGACCAAAAATGTAGAAGCAACTTCTTGCAAATTCGTTTTTATCCGATTAATTCACACACGAAATATTTAAACGCATCTTTCTCACACCATCGTGTGGGGTTGAAGGTGATGAAGATTTGGACTATTCTGTGATAGGTTTAGATTTGCGTCAGGTAAATTAGGAAGTAACCTGACAAAACATGGAAGACATTTTTCTTGTCTACCAAGTACATTTTGAAATTCAAAAACACACCAACTTTTAACATGTAGACTATTTCAGATTTTTCCGAAAATTACAAATATTACACATTTTTATGATAGTTTCATAACTAACTCGAGTAAAAACTTTATGAGTCAATCAAAATCACTGCAGGTTAATTAGATTATCGATACGTTTCCTGTAATAACAACATAAATACTACAACAATACTATTGTATATACCTGGCCTATGTAAAATAAGTACTTACAAAACAATATATTACCAAAATATAGGCTTATATATTGTGTATATTCCGCAAAAAAACATATGTTACGACAGGTGAAATTATACTTTTTTGCGTAAGACCCCGTAACAATTGACAAATCATAGTGAAGTAAGATAACCTATCACACCCGATTTTTTTAATCTACTGAACAGAAAATTGGGCATCGAATACAAAATATGGTTCTCAATAATCATCTCCAAATTAAAAGTTTTTCGTCAAAAGCCACGCGTGGACGGGACATACACGCGATTTATCAACAATTTTACGTTTAAAAACGTCACTTCTTACGTACTGAACGGTTTTGGCATTAATTTTAAAATGTTAAGGCGAGCTTAACAAGGTTGTAACTATCCGAATCTGAGACTATAGTTGCAGACTATACCAGATAATTGTAATATTCTTGGAACATTCTAGCTTGTCAAGAAACGTCTCCTTAACGAGTCGCTCACACGTGTAAAGATAAGATATTGAGATAAAAAAATTAAAATTACAATTTTTACCATGTTACCGTGTTTTTTTTTTTTGTTAACCCACCACTGATGGTAAGTGGTCATCGTCGCCCATGGACATCAGCAAAAACAAAGGTATCATTGATGCGTTGTCGGCCAGGAAATGAGAAGAAATTAGAAATGAGGTACTGGCTATCAAGCTAAAGTGATTTAATTAACTCGTTTTTTTGTATGTCTGTTCAGGTGGAATTTTGTAATTGATTCCAAACTAACTTCCCGATGAACTAGAGACTTGAAGTTTGGACCTTAGCTCCGAAGTGGATGACAATGCATGATAATATAATGATAATGATAATATCGACGGCGGAAAGCAATCTTGTCGTGCTTCGAAAAATGCAACTTTACACCAAAGCCAAAAATAATTTACAAAATCCATAACTTGTGAACTAGAAGATTTAGAATGACCATTTTTGTAGAAAAGTAACTTTAAACTAAAACCTTTTTTTGCATGATTCAATCATTCTAAGATTAGTGTAATGGGTTTTATTACCAGATACAGCAATTGGTTTTTCAATCTTAAAAGTTGGAAGTAAGGAATATCACTAATTTATTCAAATTCACTGGCAGCAAATTAGTTTTATCTCACTACAATGTAAACTGATGACCACTAGATAGTTTTAAGTTAATATTTTAAAGCATGCTTTTTGCTATTTGCTGTAATCTGTATTACTGTCAATGGTCGGTTAAAATAAAATACTGCATGTTTGAAAATGTATTTATTCGAACGAACTAATGGAGAAATGAACAAGTAATGAAACTCAGCCGAGGCATCTGTAATATTTTTAAAATTACGTGCTGCAATTTAATTGTATAAATTAAAAATATCAAACTGGCGGATTTACAATATTATTTCGTGTTAATTTCGAATTAGTCGCAAAAAATATTTACGGTGTATTTAAAATAAAAGTCATCCTAGAAGACTGAAACTCAGACCATCCGATGCAGTATTTTTTTCTGATTCAAATGTGTACAAATATAACTCATTTTTGCATTTTGGTGAGATACGACAAGATCGCTTTCCGACGTCGATATAAATAGTCATTTGATGATATTAAAGTAGAAAACTATGATACTGAAAGTAAAACGTTGTTTGCACAGAGAAATTTTTTTCCTTGTTACTAAATGACACAAATTATTGTTACCAAATTACATGTTTCAATATCGAAGATTTAACTAAAACCTTTTCACACTTCCCCTCAAACAACAATTATAGTATGGTTTAGTCAGTTTGCCGGCCACCGTTAGTTTTCGGCCAGTACGTAATTAAATTGTGTTAATAAGGAAACCTTACTGTACAAATTTAAAAATACACGACTATTTATTTGTTTCATATTAACCCCACATCTTTTGAATTTTATATCGTTTTCGGAAACAATTTTACCTTTTACATTATAATGATCCAATTCTTGCGTCAGTGGGCTTCTAAAAGTCAAGCAGTGTACGTGTGTAGCTAAAATAACAAAAAAATAGTGCTCGGGAAATTTTTCAAAGGTAAGTTACAAAATGTTTACCGTTTGATAAGTGTTAATATTGTTACTGTTTACTACACAAAAGTTAAATTTGTGTTAATTTAAATGAAATTAATTAATGGTTAGGTATTATATATTTAAATTTGATGGCCGGATAACTAGGTATAATTTTAGGGGGTCATCTGTTAGTCGGCAGGCATGCCGAAAACTAGAATATAAATGTTAGATTCGATCGATTTCATCGATCATATTGTATATTAATTATGGAAATCATCAAAAAAAAGTAATGTGGACACTAAATATAACCTCTCCTCTTTTGTGTGTTCAGATTTCGGCCACATGTTTTTAGTTAATATTATGTTGAAAAAATTTATTGGTTATTTGGTATATGACCGCCGAAAACAAGAGTTTATTATTTACTTTTCAGCCTAGGTAAAATTGTTTCCGAAAACGAATTTTGTGTTGGTCAATTCTCAGCCAATAAAAAAACTATGATGGTAAATAATAATAAATGAACTAATTGAATTGAAATCGTCAGTCAGAAAAACAATATAGTGTTAAAATGACTTCCCAAAAAACTATCATAACAGTACATCAGAAAGTTTAGCAGTTAAAGAGTGGCCGAAAATAAATTCATCAATGCGAGTTTTCGGCCATATACCCGGAGACGACCGAATATTAAAATATTGAAATTTAGTGTTTTAATCTATTGTTTTAATATTAATCTTCCTTTCATTTTTAGATACCTTCTGGAAGAAAAAAACTTAAAAAACAAAAGCTTACTAATAAGAACAAAACAAAACGAAGTATTCCTAAGAATGAACAAATCAAAGACAAAGAAGAGATTAACGCCGAAGCAGAAACTAATAATAATATTAATTATCCTGATAAAGACGTAAAAATCGATATAAAGAATACTAATAAAGAATTGGCAAAAATTAATAAATATATTACAGATATAAATAAAGAAAATGAAAAAAAAACTGACAAAGAAAATTCTCATGTAAGTAAAATAACTATAGATGAATCTGAAAGGAATCTCAGAGATGAAAATACAAACAACGACGATATTTATGAAGATGACGATGAGCATGAATTTGATATTTTTGATTTTCGAAAACTTCAAAGTGTCAAATTCGTGATCATCACCTGCTTGTTCCATTATGTTTCGTCATTATTGATAATTAAAGATAAACCTAAAACAGAAAAATTTTCCTTTATTATTGTTATAGTGTTAAAATAGTAATTAAAATCGTTGATTTACATTGTTTCGTTTTTTAATCAATTAAAGAATGTACTATAGAACAAATAGAGATGATTTTTCAAATTCTAGAATAGTGGCCGAGAACTAGTGAAATCAACGGCCGAAAAGAAAAATTGGTGGCGGAAAATAGGCTAAATAACTACTTTGCCAGATTTTAAATTTTAACAATTTGAATACGACATTGACAAGTAAAAGGACTTCAGATATCGAAACTACATTATATTCAGAGTTCAAAAATACATATTTAAGAAAGTAATCTGTAACTTTATTATTATTTAAAAAAATTCCTTAAGTGGCCGAAAACAGGCGAAATCACCCTATTCAGATATCCTTATATCACACCACTCTACACACACCCAGGCTCAGTTCGCGCACACATGCGTCAGAATATCTGCAGGGTTATCTTCCGTACACACGTAGTCCGAACATTCTTAGCAATGGAATCACTGACATAATGCGTCCTTATATCTATGTTTCCTATCCCTATCTGCTTTATTATTGATTATACGCAAGTTTAATAGCACTCTAGAAACGTGAAGTCTCCTAAGACAGTCACCTCTTATAAATGCATTCAGTTGCCGCAAGTGTACTGCCTCCGTTGTTGCCTCTGGAAGTGGAATATACTCGGCTTTCGTTGACGCCAATGCAACACAAGCTTGTTTCCGGCATTCCCAATTTATCAATGAGTTCCAGCATCTAAAAATAAACTCAGAATAAGATTTCCTATCTTGGATGTTCCCTCCCCAGTCGACAAATCCTGTGATGTCCTGTACCGGTGACCGAGGAAATATCAAACCGAAATCCCTTGTACCATGCTAAAGAGATAGATGAGGCTTCTAGGCCTAGACAGAATTAACGTAACATTGAACTGTGTAAGATTGAGCAAAGTAATGATTTTTTGATTTTGTAGTCTCAAGATCGACTCATCGTTATTAATAGACTTTGTCCTTTTAAAAACATACAATGTGGTTTTAATGCGTAAATACCGGTCAACAAACTCAATAATTATTGGCGAGTTGAAAAGGTTCTTTGATATGATTATTTGAAAAAAAAACTAATGCCGTTGCCCAGTAAAGCCAAATGTTAAATTTACAGAGATGGATTTTTTGATATTGCAGTTACTTTTCGTTATTTATAGGAGTATTACACGGGAATCTGTGATTTGTCAAAATAACAGAATCACAGAGGCAGTGTTATCAGTCTTTAATGTCGCGATACACTCGCCTGGTTCAACTCACGACTGTTATCAGGCTTTAATGTCGCGATACACTCGCCCAGTTCAACTCACGACTGTTATCAGGCTTTAATGTCGCGATACACTCGCCCAGTTCAACTCACGACTGTTATCAGGCTTTAATGTCGCGATACACTCGCCCAGTTCAAGTTACTCAACTGCAATAGCTTACGAATAATGCTTTGAGTTTATAAATAATGCTTTGGTTGACGTCGGGATGAACGAACGTTTTTGCTGATCCTCAAATGTACGAAGATGCGCACACGAGGACGTGCGCATACCGGCACAGTCCTCTGAGTTGGTAAGTAGCAGGCGGAAAGGGTAAGCCCCCACCACCGACATCTGAGATACCCCCGACATAAAGCGATGCACGACATAACAACGTTGACACACGCGAACCCATCCGCCCTCCATCCAATTCAGGCAGTCCAAAATCTGTTTTGCCGCAGAGTAACGCCCACTGGTGCATTAGGAATGTTGACCTCCATAGGGACTTAGAGTTCCCTATCACTCAACAACTTCTCCAGAGCATCTTGAAAACCTTCATGAAGTCGGCAGAGGAACATTGCAATCCACTGATTAAGAAAGCAGCGGATTATACCGCTCCCCCCCGTCTCGTCAGTAAGTCCGGAGGCTGAAGAACGCCCTCCTCGGTCCCCCCAATAAACTCACGGCTGATGTAGAAAAGCTACTTGCAACCCAGGTTGAGCCAGGAACTCTGTACCGTCATATGGTGATCATACTAATCATATCACAAGCCGCCTATAGATGACACCTTCAGTGTCGACTTCCGAGCGGATGCCCCCTAGGAAGCACTGCTAGCTCCCCACTTCCCTAAGAGGGGTCGCAACCGATGACGGCTTAGAGACCGTGGGGCCAAAGCAAACCTCAGGTGGTGTTAGTAGGTAGGACCCTAGGTTTATGGGGAGTCCCACATAACCAGGGCAGCCGACTGAGCTGGTATGCATGAGCATTCACCACCTCCCTCCCGCGCATCTCTGGAGGGTTGGCCTTTCCTTTTGTCTGGGCGCAAAAAAAATGAAAACGGTCATTCGATTAACGACGATTGCCTGGTGCACCTGTTGTGTTGTGACATTATTGATTGTTATTTTAATTCAGGCATATCGCCTCTCCGCCAAGAGTCTAATTTTTTTGGGATATCGCCTCGCGGTTTACATGTATATACATACATACATACATACACACACATATATATATACCTATATTGTTCAAGTCGATGTTAATGGTATTATAAAGCGCCTTCATCAGTGAGCCTGGAATTCCACTAAATACGAAGCATTGCGGTTAACATTTTGTAGGAGCTATACACGCCACCTGCCGTCTTATTTTTTTGTATTGTAACCTCTCGTTCGCGATCAGTTAGCGATGAAATAAAATACGTAGTGCATTAATAAGCTGAAATTTAAATTACTTACTACCTGGATAGACTGGATTCTGCACATGGTCCATACGAACCGGATTATTAAAGAAGAAGCAAAATATTAAGAAGTTAAAATAATAAGTGAAAAATTAATACGACGGGCAACGGATTGAGCTGTGAGATTGCCACGCAACCACGAAGATATTTTATTGCAAAGTGCCGATTCAAGATTTTAACTCATTAATTTATATTTTTTATCACCCAGCACATTCATATTCAGTGTTAATAAATGATATCAGGTAGTATTCAGCAAATTATTGTTTAAATAAATAAGTTATTACCGTTATTTCACTTCACACTGCATACGCAGCCTATGTTAGGTTTAATTATTAATATTATCATAGTTAATTCATACTTTATACAGTATAGTAGCCCAGGGTTACGTTATTTAGCTATTTGGTCAAATTAAAACGTAAATTAATAAATATTTTATTTGTTACTTTATTTTCTGTTAATTAAATGGTCTTGTGGAAGTTTAATAATTATTACCTTTATTTAGTTTTAAGTTAATGCAAGATAAATAGCTAATTGATTGTCGTAATAGAATATATATTGTCCCTGTATTGTATTGCATTGTAAAAGTTACAAGGTTAGATAAATACTTATAATCATAGCTCAGTGAAATTTATTATTATATAAATTTCAGGTCTACGACACACGCTTTCCAAATGACTTCCACAGACACCAAGGAGCTCAAAAGAAGGAGAGGCATTTATAAAGGAAGGCTTACTATTTTTGCTGCCTACTTAAACTCTTTAAAGTCATCAGAAATGCAGTCTGTTCATATTATAGAATTGCAATTACGTGTGGCTAAACTGGAGGAATTGTATAGTGAAGAATTTGATAAGGTACAAATAAATTTGGAATTATTAGAGGACAATCCCGAAACTGAGATGGCGGAACGAATCAAAATTGAATCTCAATATTATTCGTTACTTGCTCAGGCTAAGGATATAATAAATAACTTTACAAAACCTACTGATAGTGTATCAGGCCGTCGTAGTTCTAATCACTTGCCTGTTAAATTGCCTACAATTCAATTACCCAAGTTTAGTGGTTTATATGATAACTGGCTTGAATTACGGGATACCTTTACCAGTCTTGTTCATGACAATGATGACATTGGCGAAATTAATAAATTTCATTATTTAAGATCATCACTAGAAGGGTCAGCGGCAGTTATGTTGCAGTCTTACGAGTTTTCTGCGCAAAATTACAACGTTGCTTGGAAACTTCTATGTGAGAGATTCGATAACAAACGTCTACTTGTACAAAATCATGTTTCGGCTTTGTTTAATTTAGATCAAATCACAAAGGAGTCTTCAGCCGCGTTAAAACGTATCATAGATCAGGTTAACAAAAATATTCTAGCATTGAGTGCATTAGGAGAATCTGTTTCTAGTTGGGACACATTGTTAATTTATATTATCAGTCGTAAATTAGATACAAAAACTTACCGTGAATGGGAAGAACAAAAAGGTAATTTGGATAAAACTCAACCGATATTATTTTCTCAATTTATTCACTTTATCCAAAATCGTGCAGATATGTTAGAAACTTTAGAACTATCACGTTACACTTCACTACAAACACATGTGCATACTCAGTCATTATCTAAAACTAACACAAAACTGAAAGCTATGGTGTCCGTTGATAAATGTTCATCAACAAATACCTGCCCTAAATGTAGAGAAGATCATAAACTTAATAATTGTCCACAATTTCTTGCACTAAGTACGAAAGAAAGGTTATCATCTTTACACAACTATAAAATTTGCTATAATTGCTTCCGTAGTGGTCACTTTTCTACCCAGTGTAAAAAGACAGGATGTAAGATTTGCAAACGTAAACACCATACGCTTATACATGTGTCGGATTTAAAACACAACTGCACTGAGAAAATTACGTCAGCCGAGTGCAGCGATGCCAATGTCAAGGTCGTGTCATCGTCCCTCACCCCGCCGAGCAGTCCTCCCGTGGCCCTCTCGGCAACTGTCATTGCGCACACGCCTACTGCACCCTCACATTCAAATTACACAGGTAATGTGTTGTTATCTACAGCTCTAATCAAGCTATACGATAAACACAACCGCAAGTTCACTGCTCGCGCTCTGCTTGATTCTGGGAGCTCATCGTGCCTTATTACCGAACGACCGTTTAAACAATTAAAGCTACCGTACCTTACGGTTAGTAAGTCTATTCAGGGAATTAATAATTCAGTTTCACATGTTGGCAAGATGTGTCGTGTCCACATGAAATCATTGAACGAACATTATAGTACTGATCTTCAATGTTTTGTTTCACCAAATATAACTGATAACTTTCCTACTAAACATATAGACCTACGTAACTTTAATATTCCTTCGAATATTCATTTATCTGATCCTTACTTTCATTTGCGCGCTCCGATTGATTTGATAATAGGCGCTGATGTTTTTTGGAACTTGTTAGGGTCAGAAAAAATATTATTAGGTGACGGAAAACCGACGCTTTATCAAACTAGATTGGGTTGGCTAGTTTGTGGTCCAGTTAACAGCGGCTATATGGCGTCTTCTCCGTCTTCACCGATTAAGTGTAATTTTACTAAAATGTCTTCATTCGATGAAATTGATCCTTCACATTTTAATGATAAAGATGACCTTGAAAACCTGTTAACGCGTTTTTGGCAACTCCAGGAAGTTAGCCGTCAGTCATCTACATACTCTGAAGAAGAGAAGCTCTGTGAAGAACAGTTTGTTAAAAATACAATACGATTAACAGATGGCTTGTGTGTTAGGATTCCTCTAAAGGAATCCATAGATAAATTAGGAGACTCATTGCAAAGAGCTGTACAGCCAAAGCTCAAATTCCATTGCCGGAAATGAAGCAACACGTTTCACTTCATTTTGCTGTTACTGACGCGTCTTCTAATAACTGTATAATTGATTTTCAACGGTTTTCAAATTTCTTAAGACTACGACGAGCTATAGCATACATGTTTAGATTTATAAAAGCTTGCAAAGGACACAAAGCTCTGTCCGGTCATTTAAATGCCGACGAGCTACAACATTCTTTAAAATTCATTATCATTCAATCACAACGCGATTCATTTCCGAAACGCGATTTATTATTAAATAATCGAAATATATCAAATAAAAATTCACTTTTAAAACTAAATCCTTTTCTTGACGAAGATAAAATAATGCGCGTTGGTGGTCGTTTATATAATTCAGAATTTCCATATGATGAAAAATATCCTATTTTATTACAGTCCACTCATCATTTTACAAAACTTTTATTCAGATATGAACATATTAAATTAATGCACGCAGGTCCTCAGATGTTACTAGCTCCCATACGTGAGACGTATTGGCCTTTAGGTGGTCGCAACTTGGCCAAAGCTTGTTGCCGTAGTTGCGTTCGATGTCGGCGCATAAAAGGACGGACAGTCGTTCCTCAAATGGGTAACCTACCAGCAGATCGACTGTCGCTGTCGTTGTATCCTTTTCAGAATGTAGGCGTTGATTACGCGGGTCCCATCGGTTGTGCCAGTCATCAGGGTCGTGGATGTAGAATGGTAAAGGTATACATTGCGTTATTTATTTGTTTCACGACTAAGGCAATTCATTTGGAGTTGGTGGGTGATTTAACAAGCCACAGTTATCTGCAAGCCTTACGCAGGTTTATGTCTCGAAGGGGAAAGCCTCTTAATATTTACTCAGATAACGGAACAGCATTTGTGGGTGCCTATCGCGAAATATCAAATTTCATAAAGAATAATTGCAGTACTCTTGCTGAAAGTTTAGCCACCGAAGGAATTAATTTTCATTTCATACCCGCCTATGCTCCGCACTTTGGTGGTCTTTGGGAGGCAGGTGTCAAGTCGACCAAAACTCATTTAGTCCGTGTGTTGGGAAATTGTAATCTTACTTACGAAGAACTTAATACAACATTGATTCAAATTGAAGCAATACTGAACTCACGGCCACTTACTCCTATGTCATCTGAACCGGAAGATTTGGCATCTCTTACTCCTAGTCATTTTATAATCGGAAGGCCTCTCACTTCTCTGCCAGCAAAAGATCATCGTGACTACTCTACTGACTCTACTGACTCTCTATCACCGAATTGAACAACTTCGCCAACATTTTTGGACAAGGTGGAGTAAGGAGTATATTTGCGAGCTTCAGCAGCGAGTTAAATGGCGCGCCTGCAAGGATGCCTTGAAACTCAACTCCCTTGTCCTTCTCAAAAAGGATCACATGCCACCGCTGAAGTGGAAATTGGGTCGCGTGATTTGCTTGCATCCCGGGACTGATGGGATAAGCAGAGTCGCAGATGTTAAAACTGCATCAGGCGTTGTTCGGCGAGCCTTCACGAAGATTTGCCCGCTACTTGAAGTTAGTGGTTGAAAGACCAGCTTTCAACGGCTGGGGGCATGTTCAAGTCGATGTTAATGGTATTATAAAGCGCCTTCATCAGTGAGCCTGGAATCTCACTAAATACGAAGCATTGCGGTTAACATTTTGTAGGAGCTATACACGCCACCTGCCGTCTTATTTTTTTGTATTGTAACCTCTCGTTCGCGATCAGTTAGTGAAATAAAATACGTAGTGCATTAATAAGCTGAAATTTAAATTACCTACTACCTGGATAGACTGGATTCCGCACATATATAATCTTAGTGTGTGATATCTGTTTAGTTGTTATATGTATAAATGTTGGTCGGGTTTACCGTTACTGTATTCCTTATTACTAGATCCAAATATTAGTATGGGTATAACACAAAAATCGTAAGTGCCCTTTATGATTACCTACAAATTTAATTCCTCGGTATATATGTACATCATAAACTTATATCAACGAACGAGATTTATGACATCTTTAAATTCGTAATTTGCTATTTTATTACTCTTATTACATTTGTAAATTAAACAACATTATAACACGGTACTTGAAAAATTAATTTAGATACTGTAAAATAACATACTGTACATAATAGGTATACAATTCTGTAATAAACAGTTGAAATGTTCGAAGTTCACGTTAGTATAATTTTATTTATGATTTGCCGTGAGTATCTTTAAATATACCTACCATTTATGTCTTTAAATCATTATCGACATTAACCCTGTAGGTCACTAGCCTTTTGCTATTGGACAGGTTTACAGCGTACTCCATCACACATCTCTGGTACGGGAATAATGTAATGGAATAAGGTAACCCAACTTTTACTCCGCCAGAAGGTTATCTCTAACAATAAAAGTGGAAGATAGATTAACGAGTCCTCCATAGCACTGAAGTGCTGATAATTTCTTAAATATTGACGGTTTCACCCTATTGCCGATCCCGCCCGAAATTACTTTATCCGCTCGATCATTTCCAATTGACAAAAACAAAGCACTTTATATATATTTACTTATACCAATTATGTACGTTATTTCATATTATGCTCATGAGAAATTACTGATAGTGAGCCTCCCCGCTTAATCTCTGTCACTGCAATTTAAGCAAGGTTTAGTGGTGATCAGTCAGGTGTGAATTGATAAAAAAATTATTAGTCTTCTATATGCCTTCACTTTTACGTATTAGCTGCTAATTGCTAGGTTAATTAAAATAACGGAAAATGGGTTTAACTAGACATCTATTCATATTAAAAAATTGTCGAGCACTATTAATAACGTAACCGCAATGTACATTAGTATCTAATTAAAAAGTATCTTTTTAGTGTTGCCAGCTATATCTTATCAATATACAATCGCAGTACAAGGTAAATTAGATATTGGTGATCAGATCTCAAACTTCCTTAAAGACATGTACAGTCGTTTACTATCCAATCAAGATCCAGAAGAAAAACTTGATCAGGTTAATGGGCTGACAGCTAGTCCAATGCGGCAAATGTCGAAGAAAAACGCTATGATACATATTTTTGGGAGTCACATGGGTAAAAGGGATGGTGAAAATCCTGTTAATAATATTAATGTGAAATAAAATATTTAAATAGATTGTTGTTCGTTTTACCTATAATATGTGTACTCACGATATGTATATTGTATGTTATTTCGGCTTACTCCGGTCACTCACATGCGCGCAAAGGTTTGAAATTTGTACGAATGTTCGCATGTATGTGAAGGGCTGATAAGCAAATGGGTTCGCATGTGAGTATGCAAATCTATTTGCGCATCCTCCTACACTCCATTCATTTCCAATATAGAGAGTAGCTGGAACTACTACTAAAGTACGTATTAGTAGTTAAGTTTATAGTAATTATAGTAGACGCTGCAAACTACGAAAAATAAAGACGTCTATCACCTATGCAATCGTGTGCACAACTGGTCGCACGAATGTGTGGGAGACTACGCGAATGTTCGAAGTTCGCGTGCTTTGATGTGCGACAAAAACCGACATAGCTTGGAAAACCACGAATGCATCAAAAACTTCTCATAATCATTTGCAAAGGTCGTCCTACACTTGTAGGTTCGCGTATTCGCGCGAATGTGAGTGACCGGCATTAGTCCTATAGATGGTTGTGGAAAACTATGGTCGACGACAAGAATCTTTTGACAAAGGGTGACAGCTGTTATTTAATATAATATCTAGCTGGATCAAAATATCGTCTTAAAGGAAATGAACAAACAGGATAATTTATTCCCATATAATAATTATACTTATTGGTTGTACTCTTGGATAGGAAGCAAATGCTTATTATGTTTATTGTTTTTTCAGACCTAAAAGCTGATGAAGGACTGCTCGTACCATGCTACGATGAATGTTCACTGTTAAGTAATTATCTTTGTTCATATAGTACTCTATGGCTTCTTTCGAATATACTGTCACTGTCAACCTAACAACTACAATTAGTCAAATACAATTGTAAATGTCAAATTAAGTAACTCGTTTGTCACAGTCATAATTTAAAACTCGTTAAAAATGTCATAATGACGCAGTATTGATAGGTGCTTCGGTTTGATTAATTATTACATATTTGTGCCAAGCGAATGCCAATTTCGTTCACCTTACTGGGTGAAGTGAAACAAACTTAGGATCTATTTATTGTAGTATCAAAAACACTTCGTTATTTGTGTACTGAAGAAAAAAGGGAGTGGATATTGTGTACGCGTGTTAAATAAGAAAATCTTCGCGTGTGGTTGTGACATTCAACCGGCTTTCTATTCTATCAAGGTGTGTTAGTTTCTACAACATTACATTATAAACATAAAATCACATTAATTTTTGACCTAAATTTTTCTGATTGTATTTTCTTCTCCTGCACAATAATAAATATTTGGGCGTACACTTATGGTAAGCTAAAACATAATCATAAATTATCACATGTCCAGATAAAATTTACCCGATGGATTTAAGATAAACGCTGTGACTCAGGTATACGTTAATACATACTAGATAAAAACACTTCTTAATCTACGTGTAAATAATGTTATTACTTAAAAAATTCATTGAAAGATTGTGAGCACTATTAACAACTCAAACTTTATAAATGGACATTTTACTAGTATTTATATTAGTTTTAAAGTAAATGAGATGGTTTAATCTTATATTTTTAGAGCCTTAAGTTTGTTCTAATATACTTGGCATGAAGGAGTAACAGGAGGTGCACTTTTAATGTAGTTCACTATACTTTGCTTCTCATATTCCTCTTATTAAAGTATAGTGGATAGTCTGGGATACCATTGTATACATAAGTATTTGCTATGTTACTAAATCTATATAATATTTCAATTACAAGTTTATTGTTATAAACAAAATTCAAGTACAGATACTCCAGGAAAACTTAAATATTTCCTGCTGTCGTGTGTATTATTAGTACATTTCTTGGTTATATTAAAGCCTAAGTGTTCTATCTACTATACACTTAAAACACATTCAAAAAACTACACATTATAGTTCCCTTTTACAAATGTATATGGTGTCAACAGATGTGGAAAGCAGCTACAGACGTGGCCGCACCAGCTCCAGCCGAGGCAGATGATTGGGACACAGACCCTGACTTTATCAATGATGTGACAGAGCATGAGCAGCGATGGGGTCCTGGAGGTCGCCATGTTGAGGCAATTGAGTGAGTATGAATAAGTTTAGGCTGCTTACAAGTCTTACATTCACTGTCTTGCAATAAGAAACACGTCCATGTATGAAAAATGGGGTATAATAAATTATTGGGAGCAACAAAAGTACACTGTTGCTGAAGTTCTTTTGCTACCAAAGTCTAGAAGCTTAAGTTTTATTGTGCAGCAAAAAACTTTTGGGAAAAATGTAAATTTATGTATTTAATGTAAATTTAATAAGTTGTAGTTTTGAAGGGTCCATTGTCAATTGTGCACCTCTCTTACACACCTCTAGTGACCAACAGTGGCGGCTCATCTGTTTCACTGCCAATGACATAAAAATAGATATAGTTCGACAAACTTTTTTGTTAATTTAAATTAGAGGGGTTTTAAATGAATCAAGTCTACATATATACATATAAGTTTAATGATGACTCTTTTAACTTAGTGTTGATTACTTAAAGTAACTGATTATAACATTTTTCAAATTCACTATTTATTTTCCAACAAAAACATATTGACAAGCAAATTTGAGTACATCCTCACTGATTTCACACAGGATGTATATGTCTGCTAAATTATCACAATACTGCAATTGTTTGACCGCACATGACCTGTGGTAATTGCCTATTGAATATGATAAAATAGCTCAGCTGTCACATTTTAACCACAGAGTGATGCATGAATCCATTTATCCACTATCCATCTTTAAATACAATAATGATCATTATAAGGAAAATTTAGTAATGTGAAGTGTCTTTAAAGACCATTGAGAAAATAAAAACAACATTTTATTTTTTACAAGACAACAGGTAATTGTGACATGAAAGAGTCTACTAGCTGGTCGAAATTAACTTAGAAAAAGCCCATTCAATCTTGAAACTAAAGTGATCCACACTGCAGTGGAATGGATACATTGAGGCATGCAGACTATTCCAATCCTTCGCATACGCATAATAAATTACGAAGCAAAACGCGTCGTCCGTACTGGAGGAGTGTTAACATAAAGGGATGGATAGTCGCCATGCGCCAACTAGTTTGATCGTGGAAAGGGGTTAGGGAAGCAGATCGTATAATTCCTGCTCATATTCTCCAAAATGAATCCTATATAACATCGAAGGCTGGCTGCCTCTGCGTGTGCTCGAAGCTCTGAAGGTTGGTCTCAACCAATTCTTGTTCATCAATAAGCTTTTTGCAGGCCTACATTAAGTCCAATGTGACATTTGACAGCACTACTCCAGGTCTGATAGCAACACTTTACACACGGCCGAACCTGTGCTTTGTTCAAGGTTAATAGGTGGTCTGGTGTGAAGTACCACCTCATATTTGCTAGGACGTCTATTGACTATTGCAGTAAATTATTAGATGCCAGCTGAACTTCATCTTCTCGATAAGATAATACCGACGAATAATTACCTTATGAATGTACTTCGTTCCTAGTAGGAGTTTCCTGACCACATAGGTATTTTTTTATTGCATTTTATGATTTTGGTGGCCCACTAAAACTGCCACTCTGGACAGGTGCACCGACTTGCCCCCTTAGAACCGGGGAATACAGATGCATGTCGAATTTGAAATCGGGCATCTCATGCAGAAGGCTAATATATATACCAGTAGGCTAAATCTGTTTATAAGTATATAATACAATTTTTTTGAGAACAAATTCTAATTCAA